>MVGU01001202.1:120000-150000 GCA_002005505.1 Botryococcus braunii
CCGCTTCTTGATTGGAGGACCTGTCCCAAGGGGGGCTCCCGTCTTCTAAAACATCCCATGCCCCTCCTTCCTTTTTCAGTCCACGCCAGCCCCCACTGCTGTCACATCTGAAAACAAGGAGGGAGGGGAGTACATGATCAAGACGACCAACTTCTCGCTGGATGCGGTACACACCCCACCAACTTCACACCCCACCCGGAACCAAGGCAGAGAGGGTGTGAGAGGGAGAATGAGTAGAGGGGAGGGGTAAGAATGTGGAGAGCAGCAGGGGTAAGAGACGGGGGACGGTGAATTACGACAGGAGATGAGATCCTCACAGTGGGTCACAGCATTGGCGTGTATGACAGGGCGAGGACATCAAGCAGAGTAAGCCTTGCAGGTAAGGCCGCTCTTGCAACCAGCTCTGAAAGACATGGCGTGCCTCAAGTCTATGTGCTGACACTGACAAGCAAGCCAATGTCTTCTCACTAAACCGATCCTACACTGACTGCGAACAAGCCCCTAGAAATGAACCTCTTGCCCGCAAAAGATTTTCTAACTGCACAGGCGTCCTTCTTGAGCCTGGCCGATTGTCAGCCCTCTCCTGTGGTGGACAACCCCCAATTTCCAAGCGAAAGATCAGCCTGATTATTTTGGCCAAGAGCATCTGCCACCTGCATTGCGCTCACGGATATGAGCAGAAGCAAAGCAGCAAGCGTACTTATTCGAAGAAATTCGCACCTGATCTTGCAAGTTCGAGGTCCCCAACTTGTGCCCAAACATTCTGGGTTTGAGCCCCTCCCGCAAGAGGCTGCTTTGCCTTCTCGTGTTTCCACTTCTTGCGGTCTGCATGAGCAGACTCGGTGGCTTTGGAGGGCAGCTCAGCCTGCCGCCCAACTTGAGACGGGACAAGCTCACTTTCAAGTGACTCGCCCTTCTTCTGCTTCTTTTGCTTTGGCTCCCCCCGAATCCCCTCCACAGCATCTGGAGGCCCCTGCTGAGGGCCCAGTCTGGCGCGCTTCTCTTTCTTCTTGGCTTTCAAGCATTCCCTCTCCGAAGTTGTCGGTACCTCCTCATCTCTCAAACCGTGACCGTTTTTCTTCTTCTTCTTCTTCTTCTTTTTCTCGCCCCCTTCATCCACCTGCCCCTCTGCCGCCATTCCCTTAACTACCGAGTCCTTCACAACAATCTCCCATTCATCCCTGCAAGTCGATTTCTCCTTCTTCGTCTTCTTCTTCCTGGGCTCTGTCGTCCCGGTCGCAACACCTCCTTCCGCGGGCAAGGCCGTAGTTCCTCCATCTAAGATCTCAGGCCCAGCTCGGTTTTTCTTCGACTTTTTCTTTTTCTTCCTCTGCTCACCATCTTCATTGAGAACTGCAGAGGTGGACGGCACTGGGCTCCCCACAGAGCCTATCTGTACGAGTGCGCCATCTGCTTCCTCCAGTCGTAATCTTTTCTTGCGCTTCTCCTTCTTGTGCTCAAGTGGAACTGGTGCAGCTGCTGGGTCACTGTCATGCAATGGCATCTTACGCCTGGATTTCTTTTCTGCCTTCTCTATTGTAGTCCCTGCAAATCGCGCTCCTGTTTCAAAACCTTCCTCCTCGTGTTAAAGAACTGATATGCCTTCAAGCCCTCCCCCCCTCTCCCTCCACTCTCTCTTCCCCGCCCTCTCGCCCCTATCACTTTTCACTCTGTCACACACACTCAACTATGCACAAGTGCGTGTGCATAGTGTGTGTGTGTGTGTGTGTGTGTGTGTGTGTGTGTGTGTGTGTGTGTGTGTGTGTGTGTGTGTGAGAGAGAGAGAGAGAGAGAGAGAGAGAGAGAGAGAGAGAGAGAGAGAGAGAGAGAGAGAGAGAGAGAGAGGAAGAGAGAGGGGGGGGAGAAAGAGAGGGACGGAGAGAGGGAGGGGGAGAGAGAGAAGGGGGGAGGGAGGGAGGAAGGGAGGGAGAGAGAGAGAAACAGCGAGAGAGTGAGAGAGTGCGCGTGTCTGTGTGTGTGTGTGTGTGTGTGGGGGGGGGGTGTGCATGTGGGTACATGTGTGTTAGAGAGGGGTGCACCATAGCCCAACATAAAAGGCAGGCATAGGGGCAGAGGCAAAGTACGGAGCAATACCAAGAAACAACAGCATAAACCCTCATTGAGAAAGGACAGCAAAGCCCCAATGGCCTGTGAACCACTCAAGAGCACAGGATGATGACAAATCCTTCCCCCCCATCCATATCTCCCCCGCAAGCCCACCTCCCTCCCCCCCCCCTCTCTCTCTCCGTCTCTCCTCTTCTCTTTTGCACTACCACTCTGTAGCCCTCTCCTCCATATCTATCTATCTCTCTCTCTCTCTCTCTCTCTCTCTCTCTCTCTCTCTCTCTCTCTCTCTCTCTCTCTCTCTCTCTCTCTCTCTCTCTCTCTCTCTCTCTCTCTCTCGCTCTCGCTTTCTCTCCCCCCTCCCTCTCCCCTCCCCAGTCTCTCTCTCTCTCTCTCTCTCTCTCTCTCTCTCTCTCTCTCTCTCTCTCTCTCTCTCTCTCTCTCTCTCTCTCTCTCTCTCTCTCTCTCTCTCTCTCTTTCTCTCCCCCCGCCTCTCCCCCCCTCTCTCTCTGTGTGTGTGTGTGTGTGTGTGTGTGTGTGTGTGTGTGTGTGTGTGTGTGTGTGTGTATGTGTGTGTGTGTGTGTGTGTGTGTGTGTGTGTGTGTTGTTTGCAAATGTGTATATGTGTGTCTGTCTCCCCCCTTCGCCCCCTTCCTATCTCCCCTTATCTCTCCTGCGTCTCTCTCTTTCTCCCCCACACTCATTCTCTCCCAAATTACTCTCCTCCCCCCCTTTCTGTCTCACACACACACACACACACACACACACACACACACACACACACACACACACACACACACACACACACACACACACACACACAGACACAGACACACACACACACAGACAGACACACACACACACACACACACACACACACACACACTCACTTTGTCTCTGACGGACAAACACATCCACGCATGCATACCCCTCCCAACCAAACGCTTACACAATATGGGCAAAACAAGTCGGAGAAAGGAAAGTAGGGGTGGGAGGTTGTAGCCAGAAATCGCTGCCATGTTGCGAAGATTCTTTACGTACAGAACTTCCATACCAGCAGTTGTGACATTTGGGGGCAAGTGATTAAACGATATATCGTGTTCCGCCCGATTACTTCTATCTTATTTGAGAGGGACTCCGCGGAAAACATAGTCTTAATATGTATCAAAGTCTCACCGTCCATAATCCTTAGGCTGTTTGAAGTGTTGGCCTTCAGAAGGTCCAATAGATTCTTCCCAGGATACTTGACACCAACTGACTTCGAAGGACTGGCCTCACCCTTTTTGTTGGCAGCCATTTCTTAAAAAAGCTTGCATCAAAGTAAAATTAGCCGATCCTTATTAGAAAACGTTTTTGGCGGCATGCTTATGCCAAAACAGCACGCCTTGTGCGACAGCTAAGCTTTCACCCTAGGCCATGTCTCCATGTCGTTACCATATGATCTTTCTAAACTTGTCAATTTCTGATAAATGAACGATGGCGTGAATGCGTTTATATTATCAGTATCTCTGATGTGATTTTGTACCCTAGCCTGCCGTGGCGGCTACAGACGGAAAGATCTCCATGAGCAAGTGACAAAGAATGAGTACAGGCACAGCGAAAAGAACAGCATGCTGAAAGAGAGTACTGAAGCTTGTTTCTTGTGCCAAAATGATTCGTCTGATAATAAGGAGGCCCAATGCTTTCTCGAGGATCAGTGACACGAGTACTACGTACCAGATGTACGGTACCTCCTTTCAGAAGTTCCGAATCGGTACCCTGGACAGGTTCCGGTCTGGAATCAGACTCTGGATCCCCGATTCCCGGGGGCATCCCCGATTGAATCGGGCCGATTCGGTACCGCCAATTCCCAGCTCCCCGCCGCGGGGGTGGAGGGGGGGGGGGGGGGGGGCGTTGCTCCTCAACTATTAAGGGTAACCCCGCTATCGTGCGGCTTAATGGCAGTAGATGTGCTATCAAACACTGTGATGCCGCTTTTATGTACATACTCAACTTTGCTGTGACATTTGCTGGGTGTGGCATGCATCACCGTGGCGGTGAGGGTCTACTAATACAGTGCGGCAGGGTTGACGTCCCGTTCAACCCCAAGCCTGGTCTTCCCGGACATACTGTATCCTATCGAAAGGGTGGCAGGTTCAAGAACACATCATTTCATGGCCAAGTATCCAGGTATGGAATCCAGGGGTGCAGTTGAAACACCCGCAAGTCCGTGTTTCCGTTAACGTCCGTCCAGCATGACATGGAGGGCCTAACCGTCCAGATTACACCCAGATATGCTTCATTACGCTTGCCTAGCGACGTGGCTTTCTTCAGCGAGGTTCTGGATACATATTTGGCTTCGGATTTAGGGATCTTGCTTTCCTAGCCAGGCAGCGTCTTTCAGCATCACAATAGATTCTCTGTAGTCAATCTCAATGCAAATCTCCCATGCTTGTATCACTTATACTTTATTTATGGCTTTCCCGCTTTGCAAAGGATTGAAGAGCGTCAAGTCCACGAGTTACATGTGATCCCTAAATTGCCTATGGCTGACAACTCAGGAATTCAGCAACTTTCTGGTACCACTGATCGAGCTATTTCATTGGGTGCTAAATGGTGACATGGACTTGGCAAGAGTAGTTCTGCCCCGGTACTATTGAAACATGTATCAGCCTGCTAGTTACCTTGGTCCTGCCGACTCACAGTGGTTGTGTTTCAGGGGCAAGGAAAGGTCAGCTATGCAGTCCTTACGACTGAAGGCAACCATTGAAGGGGAAAAGGAGGTTGTGACCAGCGCCGAAGAGTTAGTATGCCCCACGCCCCCACTCCCTCCGATAAATTAAGTTACGAATTCGATGAAATTAATCGACACATCCCCACTGACTGGGTGCGCGTTGAGTACAACGCTTAGCTTGGAAAGCTCACAGGGCCAGTTTGGTTTGCTGGCAAGCCCTTTGGATACTGGTTGGCTATCCGTTCTGCAGTTCTGTCTCATAATTTCTTGGACTGCCTGAAGTCCTGTTAGTGTGGGTTCAGTAGCTGTAGGCCGCCCAAGTCTTCCTGAGGTTTTTGGGACAGCCATGCTTGATTCAAGAGAAAGCTGGATATCAAGGGCTTGGTCAGACACTACCATCTTCTTTTCTTCTTCTTTTTTCTTTTCTTTTTTTTGTATTTTGTCCTCAAGTGATCAGACGATTGTTTGCTGTGTGGCAGGCAATTTTGAAGGCAGATCCAAATCTGCGGGACAATGCAACCCATTTGCTTTACCAGTGGAAGCAGTACCAAACCACCAAGCGTGCCATTGAGGCAGTTGCTGGCTCCCTTGAAGAATTTGCCAAGGTGCTTGACCGTGGTTTCCCGCTTCAAAGCTGGGTGGCAGGTTGTTAGACCCGGAGCTTGACTTCATGACAGGTTCAACTCAAGATGGCGTTCTGTTGGAGTGGATTCATGATGATATTCCAGGCGTAGAAAGCAAGCAGAGATCCTTTTTCTCCCCCTAACATGCAGAGAAGCGGCAGAGGGAAGGACATGATTGCCTTTCAACTGCTCACAGTGCATCAGGACATGTGGTTGTATGCTTTGGTTGGCTTGAATGCTTTGTTGAATGGTAGCTACCACTATTTTCATATTGCAGTCTTGACTTTAGAGTGTGCAGTGCACCCACAAACTTGCTCTATCAGATGCACCGGTACTGATTAAAAAGATGAGAGGTGCTGTTGGATGCTCCGGCTTGGCAGACAGGGAGGAGTATACCTTTTGAGGTGAGGTGGCACAAGAAAGTGGTTACATTATAGCCCCTGAAGGAGGACAAGTTTCATAGAGGCATGGAAGCTTGTCAGACATACTCTGCCGAGTAGGTGAATGCTTGCCCGGGGGGGGGGGGGGGGCTTCATAGGGCAGCGATATCCCTGTTCTTTGCAAACTTTCCGCCTAGGATGAGCCGCGAACTTCTTGTGGAGCATCAAGGTCTTCTCAGGTGCAGACAAGGGATGTAACGGGATGCAGGGCTATGAAACCATGGGATTTAATAGGAAGGATGGAGTGACAGTCTACAGGGAATGGGCTCCAGCCGCAGGACGTGCTGCCCTCATTGGGGATTTCAACAACTGGGAGGGCATTGAAATGCAGCGAGACCAGTTTGGCGTCTGGAGCGTCAGTCTCCCTGATAGTACGTTCTCTGGACTGCCCACAAACTATCCTTTACTGCCCATCTGCAGTCTGTGCATGGCCGCTGTGCTGTCAGGTGATATGGTGAACCTCATAAAAACCTCCGGTGGCCTAAATGGCTTATGGGCACATGATCCACGTTGTAAGTTTGCCAGATTTCTTGCTGCCAGGCATCCTAGCAGCTCTGCTTGGACACGCAGCAGTAGACTCAAGTAAATCTCTGTATTCAAGGGTCGCCAGTTGGCATGCTGGCTTTCTTGGGGCCGTGCAAGGAGTTGAGCACTTGCTGTTAATCCTTGTAAGCACTGGGATGGTTCTGATTCTGCGGCTTTTCATTCTAATATTTTGCTTCTTTCCAATATATGCAGACTTCTTTACTTGTAAATGCATATTAAGTAGATGCAGTGCATGGCGCGCCGCTTGCATAACAGGAATGGGTACGATGTACTTCATATGAATTCTAATACATTTACAGAATGTTGAGACCCTGTGAGCATTGCAGGAGAGGACGGGCAGGCGGCAATACCACATGGCTCCCGCGTTAAGATCCGGCTTTGGCATCCTAAGGGCTACACAGTGGACCGCATTCCAGCCTGGATCAAGTGGGCCACAGCCCAGAAGGGTGTGATGGGAGCCAGATACGATGGGATTTACTGGGATCCTCCGCCTGACCTCCGCTACAAGTGGTAAGGATTTCTGCATCGGTACTCATGAGTCACGGTGCCCAGACCCTTGTAACATGTGACTTCTGCGCTCGTTTGTTTTCGATCCTCCAACAACCCTGTTGAAATCCCTGCAACCCTGGACAGAATTATCAGTATGCTTGCCCCCCTCATCCTGGACTAAGGCTTTTTTGTTCCCGCTCCCTCCAACATGCTTTGCCCCCAGAGCGTCTGTGGCAGGCTGGCCTTTGACCGGGAAGTTCAGCATTTGCATGGTTTTCATTGGCCTGTCACTGGTAGAGGCAACTGCTCTTATGGTTTCCATCAGTGTCAATGGCATGAATGGTGTGCCGCTCAGATTGAAGAAGTCAGAATTCTCACCGGCCTTCACAGTGCTTTCAGACCCAAAGCCTCTGTGGCAGGCTGGCATGTCACGGGAAGACGAGCGTTTGCATTGTTAATGAAGTGCTGTCACGTGCATGCCTTAGAGCTGCCAGTTGGCTTATCAATGCTGGTCCTATGAATGGCATCCTGGTTGATGTTAATTACTCTCTCGTTGTGTATGTTTCTGTCCAAAGTCTAAGGATGTTCCCAAACACATTGTGAGCGAATTGTTTGGAAAACAATTCCAAAAGAGGTCTTTTCTCACCTATTTTCAGCCTGTTTCGGACCCAAAACCTCTGTGGCTTGCTGGCATTTGAGAGGGAAGGGCAACACTTCGCATGGTTAATGAAAATCTGTCACACGATGCTTCAAAGCTCGCACTCATCTGCCTCAAAATCATAGCAGCTGTTGCCCTTATGCCTTCTGTCACTGTCTGTACCTCGGCTGGGCCTCCATGTGGGTTCTGAGCCTTAAAGTGATGATGCCCGTGTCTCACGTGGGCTATGTGGAACAGGAAACACAAACGGCCACCAAAGCCCAAGACGTTGAGGATATATGAGGCGCACGTCGGCATGAGCAGCGAGGAAAGCGCTGTGGCGTCCTACACCTATTTCAAGGGTATCGACCTGACCGTTTCCATTGTCCAAGACTTAAAAAGTGCCTCATCTCCCCTGCCCTATCAACGAGTTTACGGCTTCTTTGTAATGCCGGGTGTCTTCCTGCTACCTCTTCTTTCCTTTCCCTTATTCCTTTCCCATCGCCAAATTGGGCCCCGCCTGCGCGCACGTGCGCGCGTGTGTGTGTGTGTGTGTGTGTGTGCGTGCGCGTGTGTGTGTGTGTGTGTGTGTGTGTGTGTGTGTGTGGGTGTGTGGATGTGCAATATGTGCTCACACATTCGTGGCCCATGATGTGCATTGTTTCTGGCCGTGGGCGTTGGGAAGGGGCTAGGAGGGAGAATTTTGCATCTGTTGCACTCCTGATCTTGTGCAATACCACGACATGCTATGCAGAAGAAAGTTTTGAGGAAAATCAAAGAGGCATCTGGGCTTAACTTTCATGGGAATTCGTGGGGATGCAGACAACATACTGCCTCGGATAGCAGTCCTGGGGTACAATGCAGTGCAGCTTATGGCCGTGCAAGAGCATGCATATTATGCGTCATTTGGATATCATGTGACCAATCCCTTTGCCGTTTCCAGTTGGTCTGGAAACCCTGAAGAGCTCAAGGTCGAACCCCTGCCTCACAGGCTGGGCGCACTGCAACATCTTTACCACCACTCATGCATTTGCTGAGGACTCTGTGCCCTTTTTTTTTCCTTTTTTCTTTTTTCTTTTTCCTTTTTTTTTTTTTTTTTTTTTTTTTTTTTTTTTTTTTTTGCTCAATTAACAACGATTGCCCTGTCAAAAAGTTTATTCTGACTGTGAGCATCGGAGATGCGTGTTTCTGGAGTTTCAAATCCCTCTTCTGCGCCTCTCCATCTCTCTTTGCGTGCCTGTCTGTCTTGGTCTCTCTCGCCTGAGTGCATGCATGCGTGTGTGTGGTTTTGTGTGTGAGAGGGAGAGAAGAGGGGAGGGGGAGGGAGGGGGTGGGGGGAGAGAGGGGGGAGCGGGAGAGGGCGAGTGGAAGAGAGTTTTTTGAAAATGTTCTGAAGATTTGCTTCTGAAGATTCCTCTCTCTTTGTTAAGGTGGGAAGCCAAGAGGGAAGGGGGATACAGGACCCCTTGGGGGGGGGGGTGTGCTGAGTGCATATACAAGGGTAGTAGCTTTTTCTGGCAATCAGGGTCATGTATGAGCAATTAAGTCATTGTTATGGTCAATTCTCCTGCTCAGCGGCTGGAATATCTTGCCAGAAGAGTTCCAATTTTCAAGTGCAACACATGGGGGCATGTGAGTGTATTCCCCTGTAGCATTAAACAAAATAATTCCTTGAACCACTGCAACAGGGGTCGGACAGCTTGTATGCCTCTTCAAGCACTTGAACCTTGAGAAAGTGCTCCTTTGGAGCGGCTCCACCCTTTGCCAAACATAGATGGGCATGTTACACTTACCCACACACACACCCCCCCCCCCAAAACACCCAGCGCCAGCCACTGCCCACTCGTCCCCCTCCCCTCCCAAACACTCACACGCACATGCATGCAGCCCAGATGTATGTCTGTGAATGCAGGCAACAGCAAAATGTAGGGAAGATGTCCCAACCCAGGCTTCTGGCATTCAACCCGGCTGGCATGTGCTCATGATGCGGCCACAAATGACTTCAGACGTTGAGATACCCTGTCTTGCATAGTGAAGCTAGATCTGCGGAAACGCGAAGTCGCTCCAGCTACTGAAAGCTGTCTGCAAAAATGTCACTGCACCAGCTGCATAAAGCTGAATCAAGCAGCATCAAGCTAAAGCCAGCTGGCTGTTGGAGATGGCTTGTTTGAGCACGGGCTTGCTCAGCCTTCGCTGAAAATTTTGAGGGAGTGGGGTTTGGCAGGCTCTGGTGGATGAAGCGCACCGGCTGGGGCTGTATGTGCTGCTGGATGTCGTCCACTCCCACATCTCCAGCAATGAAATCGATGGTATTGCAGGTAAAGCTGTTTTAATATCCCCGCCGATATATGTTTTGTGTGTGTGTGTGTGTGTTTGTGTGTGTGTGTGTGTGTGTGTGTGTGTGTGTGTGTGTGTGTCTTTCCCTTCTTCCCGTTATATATTCAAAGATTATGAGGAGCACTTGTCTCTCAACTCAATCAGATCGCAGTGTTCTGGCCTTTTGAGCAGAAGGGGGGAAGGGTCATATGAATCTGGGTCAGTCAGTGTACCTCCAGATTCTCATCTATACATGGACATTCCTGGCCTGTGCCAGTTATCTGAATTTGTCTCTGGTAAGGGCGTTACCGCATTACTACTTCAGCGTCAAATTGGGGTTGTGTCCTCCTGAAGGCCCATTTCATGGGGTGTCCCTCTCCTCCACCTGGTTTGGAGTGTCCACAGCAGTGCTTGGATTGGTGCCCAAGGCCTGTCAGCTGGCTGTGTCCTTCCCACTGTTGCCTACCTTGCTTCACTGACTCAGTCCTACCAGGCTGTATTGACTCAGTCCTGCTAGGCTTATACACATGGGTTCTGTCCTTTTTAGTGAGCGAGCAGGATTCTCAGGTGCAATGTACCTATTTGGCAGACTGGTTGCAAATTTCAATCGCGTGACGCTGGGAACTTGGATTTCCCCTCCACCCCCCCCCCCCCCTTTTTTGCTGCTTTGTCCACTTCCTAATTTTTCCCTTTCTGCAACATTGGGACAGGAACCCCCCAGTGTGCTTGGTTGTCTGCAAGTGAAAGTTGTGTTTAAAGGTTAGCTGAATGGCGGGTGATGCCTGGTGTACAGGCTATGACTTTGGGCAAGGGGAGGAAGGCAATTACTTCTACCAGGGAGAGCGGGGCCATCACAAGGTCTGGGGCAGCCGCCTGCTGGTTTATCGCAACTGGGAAGTGCTGCGATACCTGCTTTCCAATGTGCGGTGGTGGCTGGATGAGTACAGGTCCGCCTCTCCTTCCGTCTTCGTCTCTTCCTTTGATGGTTGCTCTATGCTATCATGAGCTTATCTGTATCTGTGCTGCATTCCAAGATCCCTGGTAACCTAGAATTGCCTCCTGTTCTTGAAATCCGTTTTTGTGTCTGTTGTATAAGCCTGGTGGCTTACCTGAAATCATCGCGTTGTTCTTCTGCATACGATTGGTCCAGCGTTCTTAGAAATGACCAGGGCTTCTTGCTTCCCTTTTGCAAAGATAGGTGTGTGTCCCACTGGCCGCATCAGAAATGGCAATACATGTCCAATCTAATATCTGTTGAGGGGCTGATGTGTGTCCCTCAAAAGTGTTGAGGCTTGTCACAACTGCAAACTGCATATTTCTGTGACTTTACATAGAGTGATGGGACATGGAATGGTGGGATTTGCATCCAGCTTCTAAGGAGTAGGTAGAGCATTTTGAAAGCTTGGGTGGCAGGAAAATAGCCCTGACCATCATTATGGGTCGTGTGAAACATTCTGTTCAACCATTGATGGTGATAAGCCCCTCATGATAGGCAGAAGAGCCCCCTGAGGAGTCTGCCGCTCTGTGGGGGTGGTGTAGGTTTGATGGATTCAGATTTGATGGAGTAACGAGCATGCTGTACTGGGACCACGGCATCAACACAACCTTCAGTGGCGACTACAGGGAGTACTTCAGCCCTGGCACCAATGTGGATGCTGTTGTTTACTTGATGCTGGCTAATGAAGTCATCCATAAAGTGCTGCCACAGGTGCTGAAACCCACTTCTTCTTTTCGCAACTTACTGTTGAACCGTGTAATGAAGTTGATGACAGGGAGCCTCTGTTTCGTATATTGCACAAACGCCATCCTGCAGTTGAATTGTCAAGGACAGCAAAACGATGATTCAGCCGTTGTAGGCTTTTCCCATGTTTGGTCGTGTTATGTGTGTTGGGAGAGCCGGGGGGGGGGGGGGGAGACAGGCAGGCACGTGCGCGCGGCGCGCACACACACACACACACACACACACACACACAGAGAGAGAGAGAGAGAGAGAGAGAGAGAGAGAGAGAGGAGAGAGAGAGAGAGATGGGGGGGAGGGGGAGCGCGGGGAGAAAGGGAGAGGAGCGGGGAGTGTAGCGGAGAGAGGAGGGAGGGGAGAGCAAATGTGTGTGTGTGTGTGTGTGTGTGTGTGTGTGTGTGTGTGTGTGTGTGTGTGTGTGTGTGTGTGTGTGTGTGTGCGTGCGCGCGCGCCAGGCTCGGGTGTGTTATCTAGTGCGCGCTGGCGGTGGGTGTTCAATCCTGGCAGATAGGGAGGACCTTCAAGCAGATCTTACGTTAGGCCGGTGTGTACAGAGACAAAGGTGGGCTGGTGTCTTGCACATGTCAGGGGATGGAAGCAGTTAGAGCACAGGCTAATTGAAGTGTTGAGTTATCCTACATTCATGAACAAAAGGGGGGGGGGCTTCATGGGGCAGCTGGGCCCAGAGTCCCTGGAAGGTAAATCTAGTGGTGGGGGAAGTATTGCTGGTTAGGAAGCCTGCGCATGACGGCCTGTCCAATTGTTGCCGCCGCTCGAAACCTGTCACTGGATACTTCTATATGGATGAGGGGGAAAAAAACAGAGCACGTCATTATTGCGTTCATCATGTTCCCTTGTGCCCTTATGTGCCTTCTCAGGAGTGAAGCGCTCCCGATGATGTTACTGCTGTTAGGAATTTCGGGAAGCAGGCTGACAGGCTCGGAGTTATGTGGACAGGCAGTGACAGTGGCAGAGGATGTCTCGGGCATGCCTGGCTTGGGCAGGCCGGTGGAGGAAGGCGGGGTTGGCTTTGATTACAGGCTGGGGATGGGCCTCCCCGACACGTGGTTCAAGCTAATCAGGACCACACGGGACGAGCAGTGGGATCTGCCCAACCTGGTGGCCGCGCTTTGCAACCGCCGCTACTCCGAGCGCACCATTGCATATGTGGAGAGCCATGACCAGGCGATTGTTGGGACCAAACCCTTGGTGAGTCCCTCTCCTTCCATCCCCCCCCCCCCCCTTTTGCAGATTGCCAAATTTTAAAGCAAAAAAGCCAACATTGTCAAGACTACTGCGGGAACTTGCAGGCAAACACACACACACACACACACACACACACACACACACACACACACACACACACACACACACACGCACACACACACACACACACACACACACACACACAGAGAGAGAGAGAGAGAGAGAGAGAGAGAGAGAGAGAGAGAGAGAGAGAGAGAGAGAGAGAGAGAGAGAGACACACACATATGAACGCGCACGTGCACACATGCGCACGCACAGGGGCGCACCCAGACAGACATGCACACAGACACACAGCGTCAGGTATGCGCCACATCCGGAGCAATCTGGTCGTACTTGTCCGTTCCGGACCGTGGCAATCTTGCAGGCCTCGAAGGATTCTTACCAGGCCTGGTCGCCTGGTAGAGGCTGGCACATGTGTGTGTGTGTGTGTGTTGGGGGGGGGGGTGTGTTTGTGTGTGTGTGATGTATTTTTATGAAGTGGGATGAGTATGTGTATGTGAACATGTGGCGCGTCCTTGGAGGGGGCTTTGAATGTGCAGCGGCATACATGGTTCAGAATAGTGGATTAGTGTTTTGACTTGCACCAACCCCAGGGTCCTGGTTGCATGGCTTCTATTCATTGGGTAGGTATGCCCACCATTAACTGGAACACATGTGGTCATTGATCAGATGGGCGGGAGAAAATCCTAGCGCCTTCTTTGCTGAGAAGATGTAATGGACCTTCGAGGGTGTGTAATGTTTGTTCGGTCATGTTTGTGCTGCAGCTTTCCGACTCATGGGACCAGAGATGTACACTAGCATGTCAGCGCTTTCGCCGGCCACGCCAGTCATTGCCCGCGGAATGCGGCTTCACAAGATTATCCGGCTCCTAACCATTGCCATAGGTGGTGAAGGCTGGCTGTCATTCATGGGAAACGAGTTTGGTCATCCAGAATGGATCGACTTCCCTCGGTCCGCTCCTTCTCTTTGTCAGTGGTTGCTGCGTCCTTCTTTGCTCTTCCACTTCGTGAACCATATCATACTGCGATTGCCAGCAGTGACCTAGGCCGACTTTGATGTCCAAGGGGGCACTCTGATTGATCTGATTCTTGTGTATTATACAAGTAGGTACAGTCATTTTCTGTCCTGGGGTTTGTTTTTCACCTCCTTCCTCCCTCATTACCATTGTCACCTGTCTGTTCCCCTCTTCTGGCCAGAGGCCTTTCTTAAACATGGTCTTCCCATCAGCAGGCACAGGTCAACCATCATGGATGTTTTGGTTTAATTTGAGTGCCAATGTATGCTGACAGGGCCTGGGTGACAGCCTGTTTGTTATCTGTATGTCTTGATACATTGACGACATGTGTGGGGACGTTGCGTGATTTGGGCTTCAATGAAGGCAGCATGGGAAGCAATAGGCTAAAATCTGGTGAACGTAGGGATGAGAATGGGTGGAGCTACCAGCACTGCAGACGGCAATGGAGCCTGGTGGACCGCCCAGACCTGCGGTACCGACAGCTCAATGCTTGGGATGCCGCAATTCAAAACTTGGAGGAGCGCTTCTCCTTCTTGAGTGACCCCCACCAACTTGTCTCCTTCGCAGGCCGACCTCCAGAGCTGGTACAGGGCCCCCTCACGATTGTTTGTAAAGTCTTTTCTAAATATTGTTATCCCCGTGCTAGAGGCAGAAGGAAGAGCATGGAGAGCACGTGCCAGTCCCGTGGTCACGCAGAGCACCTACCCATTATCATGTTGTAAACCGTGCCCCCTCACCTCCTGCCCATGTGCATGCTCGTCCCGCAAGCTGGCTGGGTTGCAAGAGAAGTTGTTGCGCTCCTGCTGGGAAGTTGGGCACTCATGACTGGTTGCGATGAGCTCCAGGTCGGGGTTTCCTGCGAGGGCCTTTTGTATGGGTTTGGGCTTTGGAAATTCGCAGCATTTAGGAAGCCATCCTCGTGTTCGGAAGTGAAATCCGGACTTTAGTGCATTTTGGTGCCAGCATTTTTTTTCCCAGAGCTGGGGACCCCTCTTATTGATCGTTATGATACCATCGGGGATAGATAAGCAGCTGGTGTTTTGATTGTTTGGACCATAACATAGAGTAAAAACCCCCCATCAAAACGATCAATTTGCAATGTATTCCTAAGTCGGAGACCTTGAATACAATTGAGCCTGTTCTTTAGGAGGAAGCAAGGCCTATGCCGTAAGGAATGGAGAATCTCGGAAGTTGGCTGACGAGCACATTTAGTAGTCATGTCGGGTAATGTGTGATTTTCATTCAATCATGGTCTGTGCAGATGCTGGTGGCGGAACGGGGCCCTTTGGTCTTCGTGTTCAATTTCTGTCCTACCATTGACCGGGAAGGCTACAAAGTGGGAGTCGGAGAGCCAGGCAAGTACCGCATTGTATTGGACTCAGATGACCTGCAGTACGGCGGTTTGGGTCGTTTGAATCATACTGTGGACCACTTCACCAGCCCCGAAGGCATTCCAGGTGGGTAGTCTTACACGCGGCCAGCTGATCCCTTTACAGCAAATTGTTGTTCTTGCTTTGCTTGATGACGTGATATAACTGTTAGTGAGGTGAGGTGAGGGGTTCTTTCACCTCTCTCTCTCTCCCTCCCTCCCTCCCTCCCTCCCTCCCTCCCTTCCTCCCTCTCCATCTCCATCTCTCTCTCTCTCTCTCTCTCTCTCTCTCTCTCTCTCTCTCTCTCTCTCTCTCTCTCTCTCTCTCTCTCTCTCTCTCTCTCGCGCGCTCTCTCTCTCTCTCTCTCTCTCTCTCTCTCTCTCTCTCTCTCTCTCTCTCTCTCTCTCTCTCTCTCTCTCTCTCTCTCTCACACACACACACCTGAACACACTTACCCACACATGGACTCACCCACAAAAGAAACGTGCACGCACTGCGTGTATCCTTGCATGCAGGCGTCCTTGACCAATGGGAACTCAAATGCTGGCAAGAGCACACATGCTTGCATACGCTTCGATGGCAAGAGACATGGATGAGGGTGTACGAGGGGTCTCCAATCAGAATTCAATGTGGTGGCTTGTTTTGACATTGCAGCAGGAAAGCCTGTGCCGCAAAAAGCAAGAACTCTCTCCCTGTCCTATAGAGAGACAAGGATGAGACTTCTTCTACATGAACAAAGTCACTTCTTGAAGCTGCGAGAAGAGCTTTCAACCGGCTGACCTCTCCTGGCTCTTCCTCGGACAGCCTCCTACGTGCAGCTCCTATACCTGGCTACTGCTGCTGACAGGGGTAAGGGGTCTTACATGCAGGTGTGCGGGAAACGAACTTCAACGATCGGCCCCACTCGATGTTGGTGTTTTCCCCGGCTCGTTCAGCTGTTGTTTATGCCCGAGTGCCGGAGAACGGCTCCAACGGCAACTTGAAGTAATAACGTGTGACTGGATGAGGCCAAAAAGCGGTTAGAAGTTTGTGTGTGCGCCTCATGAGACTTCCTGTCTGATCCGTTTCTACAGCAGTCCTCTGGGATCAATTGCAAACTAAGCCTTCCCTAACGAAGCCCAAAACGGCATTTGTGGCGTTTTCCGCAGTGGTGGTGGATGGTTCATCTCCAAATAATTGCTGGGCGAAGCTCTATTTTCGAACTCTGTTCCTCATGGGTTTGGCATCCTTTGCTGAGTCCGCTTGCACCTTTTTGACCTACTAAAGAGGCTGTGTGGTTCATGAGCACGGGACGCTTCGGCTTTCTGTAAGCAGACTTCAATAACAGCGAGGTTCTGTCGCCCAAAACTTCATACTCGTGTGTGTCCATAATCCTAGTGTTTTGAACAGGACTTTTGCACAACGCAGCAGCATGAGATGCTTGCACATAGGGCTACGGCTATCTGCAGGATGGCCTCAATAATATGGAGTTTCAATGTTCATAATTTTCTGTGTCAATAACCCTTTCTTTAGCCAGGACTTGCGCTGTAGGCAACTGTTTTGGACAGTGATCCCCTTGCGTTCCACCTGTCGAAGGCATCGAATGTGTAAGGGGAGGAGTGCCATGTACCATGAGAGTGCTGCCGTTCTGTGTGGGCTTCGTTACCACATGTGCAGTGAGGCGTGCAAGGGCGGCCAGCCTCCTCCACCTGAGACCTGACGTGGTCATGGGCCGCCCTTACATGGCCCTGCGCATCTTGACTGCCATTTCACTGGCTTGTGTATGCAAAGGCCTTGTTTCGAAAATGTGGTATGTGTCGTGTTAGCTAAGTGCGTCTCTGACGATTCCCTGCAATTAATCTGAGGAGGCAGTATGAAGTCAAGTTCTTAGTCTACTTCAAAACCCAAATGAAGGGTCCTGCCCTGCGTGCAAGATATATGTGCCCATTTGTACACGCTGTGTTGTTTAGATTGTTATGACTATGGCAGCGTTGTTTCTAGTGTCTGTAGTGTCGACGATGAGCCAGAGTTGCAAAGAGTTCAGGAGTTTGCAGAACAGTGTGACAGGCTCATGATGAGCCCATGCAGTGATACAAGCAGGTGTTGTTAAATTGTTTGGTGAGTGGTCTGTTAGCAGTCTGTTTTTCTTCAGTTCTAAGTCGGTTTCAAGTGAGTGTGTTTTTGTCAATAGGAGCTATTGTAAATTGAGGAACGACGGGTGCATATGGCCAGAAAAAAGGCTGAGGGGAGTCTGTTCGTACTACAATGTGCAGGGGCATAGCCAGTGGTATTGTTTATTTTCATAGGGGAGACCAGAAGTTAGGAAGACAGCGGACTTACATTGTCTGCATACGTCGTGTAAAGGTTTAGTTGGTGAGTTGCTCTCCTATGATTGTCAGTGTGCGATGCCAGAATAAGGGGTGTTGTGGTCCTGCTGAGACTGAACCGTCTGGAAGTCTTTGAGAAGGTTGGATATGGACCGCATCCTCTTTGGGGCGTCCTGTGGCAGCCGGGGCCTTGTCAAGGAAATGTTGTTGTTTCTCCAAGACAGAGGAAGACATGAAGCGCCTAGGCATACCCAAGTCTTCTCAAACTCGAATAAATTTAGAAGCGGAGGAGATTCGCATCCATCTTGGTGTCAGGATGATGTTCAACGCGGTCAGCAATGTACATGTAACAATAGGGGAATGATGCCGTGCACACCTGGGGTGTGTGTGCCCACATGTGTAAGGGGGGGAGGGGGTGGTAGAGGAGGGGAACCTGCTTCTAGCCTCTCAAAAGGCAGAAGTCGCTCCTGTTTTTCCAGACATGTCAGGGTTCCCACGCTCCGTGCACAGAGAATGAATTTCTGAAGGGCTCTACCCTAGAAGAGGAGGGGCCCTGCAAGATTTTCTGCCCTGGAGTTCTATTCCCTAATCAGAGTTGGAAGAGGGTTTGTCAGGTCTACACGTGGGATATTTTTCATTGTCCCAACATCTCAATACATTGGACAGGCCTGTCATAAATCGCGCTAGGTTTTGTGACTGTTTTGTGACTATCAGATCCTTGTCTAGACACACGGGCTCCACTCTAGGATCACATTTTTGTTCGGACCACCCGCAGGACGTAAAAGCGTTTATTTGGATCCACTTGGGTGCTTTCCGTGGGGTTAGTGTTGGAGCGTTTGGTATGACGTATTGAAAACACAGCTATGTTTTGAAATCTGTACAGTTTGTCCACTGTGGACACCAGGCACGAAGTGGATATGTAACAGACAGTTCATCATTTCTATCATAGCCTTAAATATTTCAACACCTTTTTCACGTAAGGGGCAAGCATGTTCCTATGCTGGCAAGCTGACGTTGCCTTGATGCCTGGGTAGGCCCGCTGGCAGGGCTATAGTCCACTGTGCCCGCAGGGGTTGACGGGTTCAGAGGTGCCCAAAAGCCGATAATTTCCTTTACAAGACGATAAGTTAAGTCCGTTTGACAGCCGTTGGTTATCTTCATTTAAAATCAACTACAAGAGCAGGCCATTGCCTTGAAAGAAAGGAGGAATCTGCTGCAGGGCTCAACAAGTGATTTGAAATAAACTACAAGAGCAGGCCATTGCCTTGAAAGAATGGAGGAAAGCTGCTGCAGGGCTCACCATATGATTAGTCGTGCAGGGAGGCAGTACAGGTCGGGTAGTGACTGCCAGACCTGACCTCTTCACCCCTGTCATAGCCCATGCAGGAGCACCTGATACCTTTGAGACTCAACCTACAGATTTCCAGAACCACCGACTTTGCAGGATGAAGCCACCATGGGATGGCCGCCGGTGTTTGCACTGCCACTCGAAGAACAGATGCATAGGTGGTTTGAGAGTTGTACCGGGATAAGTGGTCTTACAGCTCCCTTGCCTGCGATGAAAGCCTCCTATCATTTCCGCCACTTCACAGACATTTTCACTCCTACAGCACTGCCTCGTAAACCCACGCAACCCCTTTGCACATGACCCTCTGGACGTTGGTGAAAGTACCAGAAACAGTGACGTTCTGCCACACTGCAAAGCCGATATGGTCATAACAGAGAGCTGTTGGAAGGTTTCCCCTCGTCAACCGAACCCCGTCACATCAATTGCTTCGCCCCCACTCTAGGGGCTCTTCCCCTATCAGGACGGGGTGCTGAGCAGTCATAATCTCTCGCAAACCAACTGTTGACCGTGCAAGGGCCACTCAAACTAGAAGTTGCATATTGAACAAACGAAGGACCCGCTCAACATGGTGATAACATGCTGTTATAAGTAGGGGCCATTGGGGCAAGCACACTGCCCCGTCTTGGTGACTGCGAGCTTTTGACAAAGTAGCGGTAGCCTCCACAATTGTGACTAGAGTAGCTATGTTTGCAACTGGAGTCTATTCCAGGCGTATTGATTCGTATTATTTGCCATTGACAATCCCCCTAACTCAGCGTCCCCCCATTTCAGATTCAACGTGCCTGCTCAAGTTGGAGGACTGGTTTGGCCCATTGTGCAAGACGAAATGCAATCCCCCTATTTTAGCTACTGAAGTTAATAATAAGAACGTGGGTGCTGGTGGTACAAGAGTCGCCAGTTTCGATGCACTTTATCACGAGAGTCACAAGGTCTGATGTACTTAATGTAATAAGCGAAACTCTGTCTGATGACGGTAAGACCACCAGGGATGCACAGGGGGATCTCCTTAGGCACAGACGTGGCAGTGCCTGACACTAACGATACTCAGCCACGTGCCACGTGCAAAGCACGTGTAGAGTAGTTGTTGGAAGGTCGGTGTGGTACTTCAAGCAGATAAAGCACAGGAACATGCCGTCTGATGTTTTCATCATCATGCCAATAAAGCCTTGAAAAGGATTAAAGGACGCTTTTCAAGGGGACAGCTGCGGTCTTCAAGGGGGAAGGCGAGGGGGCGAAACTCGACCAGCCGCCCAAAAAGTTTCGTGCATGCTGTTCATCAACCCTAGGGTTTCAAACAGGTCGAGGGTTCCACCTACGGAACTTCCAAAAGGGGACGGTGGAGATCCATCACTCGTCAAACAGACTGTACCGCATGTCACGGGTCCCGGAAAAAGCGTCGAAAAGTTCCACATGATTTGAAAAGGTCACCCCTGCACCGTTCGACTCCCCCGAGAATCCGCTGTACACCTCATTACAATATTTTGGCCGGCAGGGGATGGTGCAGACTTCATTCACCAGTCGAGACATTCTTGTTCACAGATCCACTCAGACATCAGGCACTCTGACCGAAATAAAAGACTTGTACAGGATTCTGATACATTACTGTTACTATTTCATATTATTGCAAAGCCGCAGGACATCTCCCTGTCGGCCAAGATTAAGAATTGTACGGTGGGCCTGTTCGAAAGAAACTCGAGATGATTATTTCCGGTCAGCCTCCACAAATTTTTCCTTGTATATCGAATAGCAACCGGTTCTGGGGCACTGTCGCTGGGTACGGTTCCTCCGAGGCCTTCTACATGTGTCCTTCAGCGGGGGTCTACTTTACCCCGGACGAATTGGGGTCAAGGCTGTTAACACTCATCCAGGCGATAGTATCAAGATGGTCTGGAGGGGCCTTGGCGTTGTGTCAGGTGAGATCCTTTAAGAACGTAGTTTTTTACGTTCGGCACCTCCTCTGCGTTTTGACGGCGGCCATTGTTAAGGCTGTATCGGTCGCCCAAGGTTTCCTTAATCATTACCTTCTTCCTTTGTCTTAATACGTTTGAGGTTTTGGTGGAAGTCGTGGTATGTTCGCGTCGCTTTATTGTATGCACTTTATTGACAACCTCAGCGTATCCCACGTGCAAGGGGGGGCCAGCTCTTCATCCTATATCAACGTTTCATTTTGCTTGTTTTATTCTGATTGTGTCTGTCATTTTCTATGGGTTTGAGCCTCTGTCGCCGGGATCCCTGTCGGAGTGTCAACTGGAAAGGCGTCGGAGGGGGTTAGGTTGGTAGCACCGAACGTAGGCTGTTGATTTCGATTGCTCACAAGGCTGAAAACACCTTCTACATCTGGGTCAGCTTGACTTTTTCCTGCTATAGATTTCTCGTTTTGAGGAGACCGGCCTGCCTCTCCGCGAGGGAGGTGGTGTCCAGTACGGGTTTTTGGTTACCGTTATAAGCTTCAATGGTTTGTGGGTTCAGATTTGGAAACCGCTTATTGCTGTTCCTGGGGCGGAGGGATCAAGTCAGCAGGGCGCCATCTTCGGGTGCCACGGCCTGCCTTTCGCCGTCGGTAACGCGCAACTACAGGGCTTCCGTTTGAGAAGGTAGGTCTTGTAAGGTCCAGTGTGCTTTCTGCACTGAAAAGCCGTGTTTGCATGTCGGCTTTCCCTTTTTATCTCAGGGATGCGGAACACCTTGCAACGTCATGGGTTACAGAGCACCTTTCTCTTTCCATTGCACTTCAGCCGTAAGCGTGAAGGTTTGTGGAATGTGCAGTTGTGAGCTTGGAATTACAGCAGCGACACTGGGCATGCTCAATAAAGTAGCAGGCGGGTGCATTCAAGTGATTCAGAATGTGACTGCACTGCCGTCTGATGTGCACCCACGGAACAAGCTTAATGGTGAGCTATCACTTTCCCAACATTGGCGGGGCAATGTGTTAGGCTTGTTGAAAAGGGCTACAGTTGCCAGAGCTACTGGAAGGGTGATAAAGTCGGCTTTGGAAGCTGCTTCTTCATTTGAAAACCAGCTTTGGAGTTTGTATGGTCTTGATCTGTGATTTGTCACGGTGGGGCGCCCCCAGCAGGCTTTACAGACATATGGATGGCATTTTGCGTGCGGTGTGTCAGTCTGTCATGTTTCGTGGCATCTGGACTTGTGTATGGCATTCATGGAAGTGTGCTTGCAGGGAGTCTACATGCAGTTGGAGAGCTGGTTTACATCCCAGTGTATGATCGTTTGCAAGTGGGCGGCGGTCTGGTGGCCATTCTTGAGATCCTGCTGCCTGCAAACGTCGCAGAGTCCATGCTTGTTGCTAACATGATTTCTTATGTATCGGCCATCATGGACACCTTGAACGTATGTTCCTGCCGCTTTTCACACAGTTCAAGTCCCTCTGATTTCTGGATCTGCTTATGATGTTCCTCGGCGAGTTTTTAGTTGGTTGTCATGGGGCTCACTTGCTGAAGTAAATGTTTTAGGGTATGGCCTGGCAAAGGACTAGGGGACTCTATAAATGAGTTTTCTGTCTGTCAATGTTGCTTGGCAGCATGAATCTTCTTTTGCTTTTGGGATTCTGCGTTTCCTACCCTTACTATGGACACAGCCTGTGACCCAGACGGTCTACCAGCAGTCTACTCTTGGCTCTCTTCTTTGCTACTGCCTTATGGAGTCTGAATGCAGCTGTTTGCCCCTGCTGCAGCTTTCCCTGTCCAGCCCAGCAGCGGAACCCCCCCCCGCTGTGGCACCCCGGCAGAGCCCGCCACCACAGCAGGGAAATAATCCATCGGATCCATCGCAGCGTCGCTCACTTTCTCGCTGTGCCTCCGTCAGGGGTTCAGTTGCTGACATGCTCACAGATGCTCTAACAGCAGAGGCAAACTCCAGCCCTTCACCCACCCCGCCTGCCAAACGATTGCTGTCCCTTGCGTAAGAGCTCATCAGTTTCTGGGAGTGGCAGGATTGTTCAGGAGGGTCTGTTCCTCTCGTTTGCAAGGGTCAGTCCTGTTGAGGGTGGCATCCACGATGATTCTTGTTCCTGTTGTGAAACACGCGATGCTGTGATGTGGACCACTTCCCACATAGTCCCACATGTATAGCTTGGGATGCAGCGAAGCACGACGCGCGACATAAGACCTTCATCACAATGTTTGTGTGAGGGGGGTCTCTAGCTTACTACATAGACTGCAACTCAGAGTGCTATTGCTTCCTTCTTGTGTGAGGGTTTGCTCCGCTGTGATGCACAGTTCCTCTGGCACAATAGGTGGCATGCAACATCCCCATGAAGTGATGAGGTCTAGTGACCCTCATTTTGCCATTCAAAAGCTTCATCACGGTGAGGGATGCAACTGATGTCAGTGGATGGTCGAGGATTTGTTGTGTGGCTGGGCAGCCTTTGCAGATTATCCAGATGTCCAGCATGGTGCTCTGCTTCAGTTGGGCCTAATATGTTATCTTGGGGGCTCTCGTTTGGATGGTTATTTGTGCCGTGTGCTCTGGTTGTTAGACATGGAGACAAGCGGCAATCCAGTTGGTGCTGGAGAGAAAAGTCCAAACAGTCCCAACTGTGCCGCTAACCATGTGAACGAGGGCATATGCATTCTGCAGGATGCGTTCCTTATTGTGAGGTGCATGCGCTTTGCTATGTCAAAGCTGTGATCCTGCTCGAGTTAGAAACTTCGAATTGCTTCTTGCGTGTCTGATAGTTGTTTGAGATGTTTCACATGTATCTCAGTAGTGGAAATGAGACAGTCTCCGCTCCACGCTGTAGGTACATGTGGAAAAGAATGTGAAACGTGTTGGTGAGCGGTTATTATCGCAGCTCAAATTGACATTCTGGAGTGAGTTGTCTTGCTGTGCATGAGATCTCGAGCCCGGCCGTTTGTAGTGCTTTCATCTTGCTCTTGCAACGCACTTGCCAAAAGAAAGTATCCTTGCAAGGAGAATGAATGGAGAGTGGGGAGGGGGAACGTGAGTGCTCCCAGTGGTCAGGTGCATGGTAACTCATTTGCTCAATTACTGGCCAGTCTCTCCCCAATCATATTAAGTAAGCATTCAGTCGACCACAATTGGTGCTGGAGAGAAAACACCGGTCAGTGATTTACAGTTGGTAGAAATTCAGTATTGTGCAAGTTTGTGGTCTTGGCGTGCCTGGTGGCGTGGCAAGTGGATAGGCTGTTGTCCTTCTGCCAGTAGGTATCGATAGGGAATGAGTCTGTTAGAGCCAGTGAAAGTCTGGCCCAGCATCTCTGGAGGTAGGATGGCCCACCCCAAATCCCAGGGAGTGTCACTGTCTCCAAATCAGTTACAACTGGAGGGGACAAATCGAGATCGGTGCATTAGGCGAGCAATGACTGTTCTGGAGGATCTGTTCATGCCCCCTTCTGAAAGGGTTTCACAGCTGGTCGGGCCTCACATGGTGGCCAGCCACCACAAGTCTTAGCTTCAAGCTCAGAATGCTGAGTGAGGCCCTTGTGGGCTATTGTGTGCGGCTGCCCTGCATGTTAATCCATCTGATGTGCATTTGTGTGCCTGGCACTTTGGCCCGCACCAGATTTTGGATTAATTTACAAGGGTATCACATGAACTTGTCCATGAACTAATTACTGCAGTGAGCAAGTGGAAGTTCATCTCCAAATTGTCAGCGTGAGAGAATTTGTGGAGTTCAAAGTGAGGTTTGAAACGTGCCAGGGCCCATCTGGAGGTGGGAGAAAGCCAAATTAGCAAGCCCTGCGGTGCTGGAGTTGCAAGAAGAAAACATCAGAGTGACTTGCCTGCTGAGCTGTCTGGGCAGGGTTGGAGTGTGAAGCTTGTACGAGTGACGAGTGCATGCTGTTACGTGTATCTCATGGCCCAGCTATAAGAAGGTGTACAAGGAAGTGCTGTATTTGCAAAACAAGAATGTTTGAAGTTTGGGAAGACCTTTTTTTGTTTGTTTGTGCACAGATACTCGTAGGTTGAGTAGCATGCAGTGATTTGAAGCTTTCTATGCCAATTGCTTTGTTGCGCTGTCTGTAGGTATTTAAAGCGCCTTTGCTTGAAATTGTGGCTGCAGGCCGCTTGTGACGTAAAACGATAGTCTGAATCCATCGCTGCAGGATACGCAGTGCTTCCCGTATGACATGGGTGCGGGTAAGGCGTGGTCAGACTGTTATAAAATCTGGGGCTATCCCACGGCTTTGTGCGATAGGGTGCGCGGGGGCATTGCATTGATGCCTCTCAGCGGCACCCCTTGGCCAAACATGCCACGTTCGTTGTCTCCAATCCGCCCCGGGGGGGGGGGGGGGGTCTGCTGTGTCAGAAGTTTGACTTCTTGGCACCCATATGACTCAAAAGCCATTGGCGCATGCATGCCTAATGTCAAGGATTTACATATGTATCTGTACAATGGCTGAGAACGACTGGGAATTCCAGTAGGTGTGAGCGGTGGATGTTAAAGTGTTTGCATTCTCGAGTTCACAGTTCCCAATGGGTATAAAAGGGCGCTGCTGCTGTCTTTGGCTTATGACAGCTGGTGCCTGTGTAGGGCTGGCTGGCTCATGCGAAAGCTCAAGGCTGTGGCATCTAGGGCACTAGCCAGGTGGCATTCAGATGCATGGCCAGGCTGCTCCTGCCTCGGTTACGTCTTATTTGCTGGTTGGGAACTGCCCATATGTGCTTTTTACTCACATATCTGGGACACGCTTGGCTGTGTGTACTGGTATTCCTATGCTCCTGCGTTGTGTTGCAGAGCCAGAGGACGCCATTTACTTAACCCGGAAAGCCTCAGCTGCGGTCGTTACAAGGCAACCTGGTCATGTTTTTAAAGCCAGCTTGCGAGCTTGTCCGACAGATAATTGTTGGACTTGCAGGTCTCCTGCCGCCGAGGAATGACTTCAATGGACATGATTCATTTGTCCGACAGGGAAAGTGAATGAAAACGGGAGGAGGGTCGAGTAAGTGTTTTCTGCCACTAGTCGAAGTAGTGAAGTATCAAATCAGGACACAGCTGCTGTTATTTGCGGATCGATGATATTCATAGGAGATTGTGGATGTCCTTTTTCCACGCTCCTAATTTTTATTTTTATAGCCCTCTTCCCCCCATCCCTCCCTGGAAACAGGTGGGAAAGGGGAGAAACTGTGGATGGCTAGAGCGGGTGTGGTCTTTTCCAAGTGAATGCTTGTGCTGGGGCATGCATATTGGTGACGGTGTCGAAACTGAAGACCATGTAAAAGTGGGGTGGGTAGAAGATTGGCCTGGACATGCGTTGTGTATGACGTCACTGGCTAAGCACTGTCCTACTCGTCTCCCCGATACCCCCGCCCCCCCCCCCTCTCTGTCTCTCTCTGTCTCTCTCTCTCTCTCTCTCTCTCTCTCTCTCTCTCTCTCTCTCTCTCTCTCTCTCTCTCTCTCTCTCTCTCTCTCTCTCTCTCTCTCTCTCTCTCTCTCCCCCCCCCCCTCTCTCTCTCTCTGCGTGTGTGTGTGTCTGTCTCTGTGCGTGTGCTTGTGTTCGTCTGTGTACACATGTCTCCCCTCTCACATCTCTCTCTCTCTCTCTCTCTCTCTCTCTCTCTCTCTCTCTCTCTCTCTCTCTCTCTCTCTCTCCTCTCTCTCTCTCTCTCCCCCCCTCCTCTCCCTCTCTCCCCCCCCTCTCCCCCCCCCCCCCCCTCTCTCTCTCTCTCTCTCTCTCTCTCTCTCTCTCTCTCTCTCTCTCTCTCTCTCTCTCTCTCTCTCTCTCTCTCTCTCTCTCCCCCCCCCTCCCTCTCCCCCCCCCCCTCCCTCCGCGCGTGCATCTCCCCCCCTCTCCCCCCCCCCCTCTCTCTCTCTCTCCTCCCCCCGCCCCCCTCGCTCACACACATACACACACACCCTCACTCTTCTCTGGAAACGTTTTTTGTTGACCATTTCTTTCCAATGTTGCCTCCGGTATGTATTCCGGGTTTTGCGCTGGGTTTCTTGGTTTATCAACCACTTCAGTGTTTCCTTTCGTTCGCTGGGTTCCCAGCCGGGAAATCCCCAGTACTCCCTCGCTGTTAATGTTCTTTAGAAAGAAAAGGGAATATATCAGTTAATGTTATTTTTTTCGCGTCTTTTGTTTCCCTTCATTCGCTGCCTTGATTCTGGATCTCTGGTGCGCATGTGTTACCATCAGGTGCGTCCGGGCTTCCACGCTACGACACGTTCGACACATGGTTCGCAGTTTGGAAATGCTTCACTCTTTTTTGGGTATGTTTGTCATCTTCTTATCTCAAGACCAAACTTCTAACTCCCCCTACAACTAAGCGTTTACTTGAGGAGATGTGTCAGCAGGATAAGTTTTCAACCGCCTCGTCAGTGAAAATTTCTTGGAGCTTAAGCTTAGCATTTTCAATTCTAGGCGATCTTGCGTGTCGTGTTGCGGGCAACGGCAGCATCAAACAAAAGCATCGTGTTATCTATAAGAACGAAATGAACTTAAAAATGGCTTTCTGAGATTTGTCGCTTACATAAACTCAGAATTGATAGCCTGGTCTCCACAACACGGACATGACGGATTCATGGTGTGCGGTTAGGATAGGCTTCACTCTTAAAATAACATCTGCAGCGCTGGCCACATGACTACAGAACACCAGCGCAGATCATTGGTCAGTTGCATAACATGTATTGCTTCTCTCCATCAACGGGTTCCTTACTACAGTAATTTGCTTCGCCGAAGCATCCGGCTTCCAAGGATCTGCCTTCAACTCCCCGAATCCTCATAGTACGCAATATGGTTTAAAGGCACGAGTGAAAGGCATTTAAGGGCTGGAACTTCCAGCCTGGAAGGCTCGACTTCGTACACGTGGGGTGCCTTTGGCGGCGTGCCAATCGGCAGTGACAACAGTGATGAGGGCTGTGTCCGAAACGAAACGGTTTCGGTGAGAAACGGTTTCGGCAGGCTCAGAAAAAAGTGTCCGAAACCTCTTTTTTGCGAAAGGGGGTATCGCCTGCGAAACTCGCGAAACTCCCGCTCACCCTGCGAAAGGGATATCGGCGGCGAAACTGGGTTTTCGCATCGCTTCTCAGTGTACTGCTCAAGTACTGCAGACATCGGCAGTACCAGTCTGGGAGTCACGTGTATGTACTTCTCCTAATAAAGTTGTACTGCTGACGGGGCTGGAGTCCGCAGGACGACACGGAAACACCCAAGACGGCAGAGCAGGCCCAAAAACCGACTTTCATTATTTTTAGCGCCGAAGCCGGCATATTGTTTGTCTTTATGAATAGAGGACGTTTTACAGTTTCGCTTTACAAATGATTCCAAAAGATGAGTACCGCAAATTTCGGAAGTAGGAGGAAGACCCAAATTCCATGGAATTTGCTCATTACTAATTCGCAATATTTACGATCGGCAGTTCTCTACAGAGCTCCTGAGGACTTTTCCCGCGCGCTCTGTGGTACCTCTTGGGAGGCTCATACGACCACGTGATGCCTGTTTGTCTTCTCGTTGCCTCAAACGGCTTTTCGTTGCCTTAAAAACTGTAGCTTGTGTCCTTCAGAAGCCATAACTATTTAATATCAAAGAAGAACAATAAAGCAAACACGCATATCTATTTGATCTTTAATACATAGAGGAGAACGGACATGTTGGGCTTCGGGTGTGCAGCCTTGGCTTTCGCCATGATGGCCGTCCAGGTAAGCCTGTTTTTTCTTCTTCCTCCACTTTTGTATACAGCGTAATACCATACTCGATATACACACGAAGTACACGGTGCCACCAGCAGCAAGGGCGACGGCTTTGGACCTAGCCTTCCCGATTGTGCACGGTAAGCCGTTTTTTTCCCTTTGTTTTTCCCTCCTTTTGTAGTTGTCTTTGGCTTGAAGATTTGACGTTCTTGATAATGGCACCTTTCTCATTTATTTACAAGTTAGTAATGACAACGTGGGCCGATGTCGCTTATGCAGTCACCTGCAACGTTCGGCAATAACCAAGGTACATTTAACGGTTACACCTGACTGCATAGCATTGCTCGTGGGAACAGCATTGCAGCTGACTGCTTTTGCCAATGCCCTTGCAGATGTCAATAATAATATTCTCAACCGTCACGAACAAAACGATGGAGCCTTGGACGAAATGCTTTAAGATAAGGCACACAAAACGTTGAACCCGCACTAATTGGAACCCCTTTCGCCTCAAAAAAGTCCTCAGGAGCTCTGTAGAGAACTGCCGATCGTAACGATCGTAACAAGGCGGCAATAGCCCCGCTGGACTTACCATGTCTTCCACCCGACGCAAAGTGCAGTGTTTCTTGTGCGGTTCCCACGAGCTGCACGGCTACACTTCTTGTAAACCTCGTACCGCGACGACTCCTTCGGCGGAATGCCAACGAATTAACTATTTAAACTGTATCTAATATCTTCCCCACAAAACCAAAATCGGACGGACCGACCTTCACTTCACGGTCTTCACATCGGGTATCCATCGGACTATACACCTCCACAATCCTGTATACATCGGTCTACCAACCTCGTTCGCATACTGTAGCGCAAACCCGTACATTGTCGCAACTGTCTCACCAGGAACGCAACAACTTCCAGGCGTTGCAAAATCCCGGGGCTTCCCGTGGGCCACGGGCCTTGGCACACATCCAGATTTAGACCCCCGGAACCCGCCGATCGTACCTTGTCCCATAGGCACTGATAGTTCCATTCTTTGTAGACTATTGTCGAATGGAAGAGTAGAGCTGTTTAAAGGCATCTTCGAGACCCCTGTCGAAAAAGTCGACGCAACGGCGGAGTTGTGAGTTTCGCAAGGAGTTTCGCCCTAGTTTCGCGTTTCGCAGAAGGCCAAACGGGTTTCGGACACAGCCCTGACAGTGATGGGAATGACATCACAGACGTGGCAGGTGGGGTATGTGCCTGCACATTCTCAAGTGGAAGGGAAACTGAAGAGTAGGTGAAGCAACGTTGACATCGGCCCTTCATCTACAGGAAAAATTGAAACAAATTATTTCCTCTTATTTGATTTGTTAAATAAATCAGTCGTTTGGGCTGGGCGCGATCCCCAGCGGCAAAATCGCAGTGGCTGCAGGCGAACAGCCGCTGGCATAAAAGGTGAAACGTATCCCGAGGCGAGCCAGTAGAGTCATCATGGAGTCTGCAGACTGGAAGTTTCCGGAACCCTCAAATCAGCCCAGCATTG
>MVGU01001202.1:155000-178580 GCA_002005505.1 Botryococcus braunii
CTGGCCCTTGCCCACTCTTGGGCTGTGTCCTGGGGCTTTCCTGCCCCTTCCTCTGTGTCCTGGGGCTTTCATGCCCTTCCTTTGTGCTCTTGGCTCCCCACTCGGTACTTTGGGTTTGTGTTTGGCCTTGATTCTTAGGGTTTGTGTTTGGTTTCTCTCGGTGTCTTGCTGCGTCGGTGTTCGGTTTTCCATCTCATCAGCCCTTTGGGCTGGGTTGATGTAATTCCTTCCTTCCTTCCTTCCTCGACAGCCTTAACAGGCACGGAAACGTGCCAGTTCTGGCTATCACACGTTTGAGACAGTGTCCGGCGGACACTGTCCGCGTCGATGGCTCTGTCCCTCGTCGTTCGACTCGAGTCCAGCAGGCAGGGTTGTCGACTCTGGCCCTATGAGTTATACGGCCAGAATACGGCCATACACATATAACGCCAAAATGGCCGCACAGGGCTTCAACCATTACTAATTTGACTGAATATAAAGCTTCACTCTTAATTCTAATAATTCTAACACTAGTAGAAAAAACGCTCTTATTCCGAAGTACCCTTCAGGACTAGCCTCTAGGACTTCGACCTACGAGTCTTTGACAAAGCCACGAATATCTTGTCTACTTTCATTAATTCTGGCGAGAAACGCCCACGTTCCGAAAGTCCGACTCCCGATGATCCTCTTGAGACCACCGTCCTCACTGCCTTGCAGAAGTTTTTGCCATCTCTTGTTGCGCAAATGAGCGAGAAAGTTGTGGATACTTTGAAGGCCACCATTGAGGTGACCGTTGCGGCTGCAGTGGAGCCGCTCAAAACCGAGATCGGACAATTGGCCAGCAGGGTAGGCACTATCGAGGAGCAGTTCACATTTTTGGGCTCCAATATTGATTCCATTCTTGATGCAAAGGTTGACAGCAAGGTCGCGACTCGCGTGGGTACTGTTGATGAGACAGTGAGGGCCACCTATGAGGCCATCGACAACAACGTGAATCACTGCCTCCTCTCCATTGAAACTCTGGAGAGAAAATTCCGCTCTCCACATGCAATCCTTTTCGGGGTTGCGGAGAGTTTGGGGGAGAAGCATCTTGCTGAAGTTAAGACCCTACTTGGCGCTCCTTCGATCTAAGAAACTATTCGTCTGGGGAAGCATTCCCCCACTGCTCCACGCCCTCGCCCTGTGCTCATAAAATTTACTTCCGTTGCAGCAAAGCACGCGGCTTATAAAAAATCCAAGGACCTCCGTCGCCAGTTCAGCGTCTCCATGGATGATGACCTTACCCCACAGCAGAAGGCCGCGCGTATGCGTCGCCAACCCGAAGTCCACACACTGCGGGGGGAGGGCTGGATCACTTTTTGGCGAGGAGACCAATTGTTCAAAGTGAAGGCGGGGGGAGCTCCTCTCAAGGTGCCAGTGGGTGCTCCTGCTGCTCCTGCTCATGCTGCTCCTACTGCCGCTCCTGCTCCCACCTCCTCTCCAGCTGCGGGCCTGACCCCCTCTACCTCCTCTGGGGCTGCGGGTCCATCTCCTATGTGTGCTTAGGGATCTGTTGGCCAAGTCCCTCTCTCTATTCTTACTTGGAATGTCCGTGGATTATCCGAGTCTAAATATGAGCTCCATGACTATGATCGTTTCTTTCCTGCGTTCGATGTAGTTCTGTTGCAAGAGACACAACAGAAATACATTGACCCCAACCTTTTCAGGGGCTATCAGCTTTTTTGTTCTCCACCTGAGGTTTCTCATGAAAAGAAAGGCTATGGTTTGCTTATTGCAGTTAAGGTTAGTTCATTATATAGTGCTCAGCTGTGGGCACACACGTCCTCCTCACTCTGGGTATCTTTACGGTTCATGCATGGCACCCATCCCCCCGTCTACTTGGGCAATGTCTATATCCCCCCCTCTGGGTCTCCGTTACTTCAGCCTGTCCCTGTCGCCGCTCGTTACAATGAGCTCTATGGGGTTTTGTCATCCCTGGACGGTTGTGTCTTTGTGGGGGGTGACTTCAATGGACACATTGCATCTGTTTCCACATCTTCTTCGGCCGATTTAGGCCGCTTCTGTGGTCAAGATACTAGTGGCCGCCAACTTGTCAAATTGGCTGATCAGACTGCGTTAGTTATTTGTACAGGCTGTGTCTCAGGTGACTTGCATGCTCCTCCCACCTATAGGGCCACCGCCCGTACCTCTGCGACTAGGCCAGACCATATTTTGGTTTCCTCGTCTCTCCATGCCTGTATCCAGTCTGTTACGGTCGCCACTGAGTTGAAGGGTTCTGACCATTATAGTATCACCACCTCCTTTGCCTTACCCATGCGTTGTGCTGCTGTTTCTGACAGTTCGCATTTTGGGTTGCCCCTGCGACAAGTCCATTGGAAAGGGGGTTGTCGTGTAGATTATGTGCGTCACTTGGAGCTTGCTGCTCCCGCCTTGGGTCGTTGTGCTGACTTAGCATTGGCTGGGCATGTGGAGCAAGCGCTACATACCTTATCCGGGGTTTTAGGCGATGCTGCTCACGCTGCAGACATGCGGCTGCATACTGTTCGGTTAGGTTCTCAGGCTAGGACTCGCCCCCATCAGCCGTTTTATGACCAGGAATGTGTTAGACTCAAGCGGGACTGGCGGCGGGCTGGTCGCCTCCACGGGTTTTCTGCCCCCTTGGTACGTGGACTCGAGCGGCACTACCACTCTTATGTGCGATCCCGTAAACGGGCGTGGCTCATGTCCCAGTTAGAAGAGTGTGTTGCTCTCTTTCATACTTGCCCTCGTCAGTTTTGGCGGACCTTCCGTGGCCATCCCCCTTCTTTGCCCTTGCCCTTACATGACCATGAGGTTTGGAACACTTTCATGTCTGAGTTCACTCGGGGGGATATTGACACCCCGGACGAACCCCTTATGCCCTTGTCGGAAGTGGCATATCCGACCACCCTCGTACCCGACGTATCGCTTAACCAACCCTTCACCTTACAGGAAATGGAGGATGCTCTTAGTGCCTTGCACACAGGGAGGAGTGTTGGGTTTCAGGGTTTTCCCTCTGAATTTCTTCGATTTGCCCAACGCCCCCCGGACCCCCAAACTGGCCGACTGGACCCCCATATCCTGGCACCGAATCTGTTAACCATTGTCAATGCTATGTTTCAGGCGGGGACAATTCCCCCTCATTTCAATGTGTCCCGGGTGGTCCCCGTGTTCAAACCAGGGGCAAAGGACGCTCTGGATCCGGCGAATTACCGCCCTCTTGCTGTCCCTGAACCCTTCATGCGGCTGTACGCCACCCTGTTGAACACTAGGCTTATTCGGCACGTGGAATCCAAGGGGTTGCGCTGTCAGGCCCAAACGGGGTTCCGCCCGGGCTTCTCCACATTGCATCAGCTTTTTGCGATCCAACACTTCATTGACCTTGCTACCAAAGATCACCCCTTATTCTTATGCTCTTTAGATTTAAGTAAAGCCTATGATCGGGTTCCTCGCCCCCTTCTTTGGGAGGCCTTAACTCGGGTGGGGGTACCGGACCAATTCTTGGCTGCTGTTAAATCTTTATATGAAGATGCCCAAGTCACTTTATGTGTAGGGGGTACCTCTGGGGAGCTCCTGAAGCCTCAGGTCGGTATCCTCCAAGGGTCCCCTATAAGTCCTACTCTGTTTGGTCTTTATTCGGATGGTCTGATTCGTTATATTGAAGCTCGGTGTCCGGGTATGGGACCCGCCACCCGGGATGGTCGTTGTGTCCCTATTCAAGGTTATGCTGATGACTATACACTCCAGGCCAAGTCCCTGGAGGAGTTGCAGGCTCACCTTCTCCCCGCTGCTTCAGAGTGGTGCCAGTCCGCACGTATGCGGGTGCGTGTTCCTAAGTGCCATGCCATGGTCTTCCCCCCCTCGAAGGAGGCCCCCCCTCCCGTGCTGTATGAGGGTCAACCCCTGCCTCAGGTGACCCAGGCTCGTCATTTAGGTGTCATGCTTTCTACGGCTTCAGGCATTGGGGCCACCTTTGGCCATTTACGTGGCAAGATGTGGGGGGCCTGGTCTACTATTAGCACGCGTTATGGTAACCTCAAATGTGCCACCTCGATCGGTATTCTCTTGCGTCTCTTCTTAGCATGTGTGGTGCCTGCTTGCTCATATGGGTGTGAGGTTTGGGGTCTACGGGTGTTTTCCCCATCTTCCACTCGGCCCTCCGCTAAGGATTTAGAAAAGGATTTTCTTACTATGTTACGGATGATCCTTGGGGTTCGTCAAACGGTCCGCACCGATGTGCTCCTTGCTGAGGTTGGCGTTTGGCCCCTTCATCATATCTGGTTCAAGCGTGTGGTCACCTTTTGGAACTCTCTAGTGGATCTCCCACCCGACCACTTGTATGCACGTATTCATAGGGACTCATGCTACTATGGCGTAACGCCTCGTTCCCCGTCCTGGGCGGGTTCTTTTATCGCTGCCCTTCGCCGCTTAGGTTACCCCTATGCGGCTGATTGTCAGCGCCCGCAGCCCGTTGATATGGATACCTTTTTAGCTCTCATTAGGCAGGCCAATACCCTCCCTGTGGCCTCTCTCCATGTCTCCCCTCGGTTGGCCCCTGCTGATCCCCAGCAATGTACTTATGTGCGGTGGTTTGCGCGCCCCACTAAGGCTCAGCGCTCCCGCCTCCTTTATCTGTCTCTTGATGTTGCCAAGGTCCGGCTCTTTCTCAGGTTTCGTCTTGGTGTTCATGGCCTCCCCATTGACATGGGCCGCAGACAACGTCTTCCGCGCCTTCAGCGCCTGTGTGATATGTGTGGCTCCTCTGTGGGTGATGAACACCACTTTGTCTTTCACTGTCCCGCTCTTACTGCGGTGCGGGACCGTTATCCCCACTTGTTTGTGGGTCCTTCTAGATCTCTTCGGCAGTTCATTTGGCACGCTGACTTGCGTGCGGTCGTCTCCTTTATCTCGGATGCATTCCAGGCTCGTGCTGATTTACGCCGGCTACGGTGACTTGGCCGCAGCCACGTCTGTGGCTGCCCCCCCCCCCTATCCCCCCTTCCTTCCCCTTTTCGTTTGCTCAGTTATGCCTTCGCTCTTCGCTTGGCCACTTCTTGTGGTCAGTTCTTCCTAGTTTTGGCTTGTGTGTGTGTTGTGGACATCTCATCATGCCCTCGTGGCTGGACAGATGTAACTTCTTCTGCTTTTACAAGAGTGGAGTAAAAAAGACCAGCCCAATGTTCAGGGACCCAAACCCCCAATGTGTCAAGCTATGAGTCACACCCGGCGAGCGGCCAGCTGGCGACCCACAGCCGCCGCAATGATGAAACTGACCCGACGAATGACAAAATATCCCTCCACATCTTCTTGAGCAATGATGGTTTGGTTCAAAAGCCCCTGGAGCCTCTGCAACAAGGCCAGCGCATCAGCATGCAACCCTCCCAATGTTTCAAAAGCGAAGGCTTGGAAAGCCACAGGCGGCTGCTGACGCGACAACAAGACAGCATAGCGGGTCTGCTTGTCTTGGGCAGCGCGCGCGGCGGCCCCACCCGGCACGAAGTGCAGCAAGTTGGCAACTGTGAGTGGGGAAGAGCCAACGATGTCGATATAAAGGTCACGCCCCTCCTCCCACGCATGGAGGCGGAGGTCTGCGCGACGGCGCTCCTGGCCAGGGACAGGGGTGGGAAAGGCGGGTTCCCGGGTGACCCGCTGACGAGCTGAGGTAAGGACAGCGTCCAGGCCGTTACGAACGGAGTAATGTCGGCCGACAATGGCAACATCCCCCCCTGAGGTGCAGTGGACCGCGTGGTCGCCCCAGACATCCAACTCCCTCAAGCAGCACGGGCATTGGGAGCCAGGGTGGAAAATGGGGATCAAGAGCTGGTATTGAAGGCGGCAGCGGAACGACTCTGGGGGCATGGTTTGCTGCAAATGGGGAACTGGGAGAGCCAGCAGCCAATCAGACGCTCCCGGCTGTGTAAGAGATTGGAGCACAGCACGGTCGCGATCCGAGCGAGCAGGGTCATCAAGAACCTCCTGGTATGCGCGGTGAGACAAGGGTTTGGACAGCCGGGCTTGCACTTTGCTGCGGACAAAATCCGGATCCTCGAAGAGCGCCGCATCGAAATCAGGAACAAGGGCGCAGTAGTCAGCCTTGGCAGCTAGGGCAGCGGGGACAAGAGGGGCAGTGGATGTCCCCAGAAGGCGGTCCTGGAGGGGGGCTGTCTGCGTGACGGAGGCGAGATAGGCACAAGGCAGAAGGGAAGTGGCCTTAGTGACCCCTAGACCCCCCTGGGCAATAGGCAAGCCAGCCAAGGTTTGCTGCAAAGGGCCAAAACCACCACCACCAGCTGTGACAATGGATTGGAGGACCTGGGTTTGGAGCATATCAAAGGTCACCAAAGCTTGCGCAGCTGCAGCTGGCGGCATGGTCCGGGCTGTGAAAACCACCTTGCAGGTCCCAAGGCAACTGCGAAGCAAGAGAAGCTCGGCTTGGGGGTGGCGGAGAATCGGCAAACGCTGGAGCGAGGCTGCCACGGCATCAACGTGCGCCTGGGCTACGGAAGCCGCGTACTCGACTGACACGGTGACCGCTGCCCCCAACACTATCAAACCAGCACGAGTTTCATTGACGAAGCCCAGAGGGAACCCATCCAAATGCTGAGGGTTCGGGCGCGGCGACCACACACAGCACTTGTGAGGGTTGAGGCTCAAGCCATATGCGGGGGCCCGGTCAACAACCAACTGGACTGCCTGCTGCGCTGCGGGCACGGGACCAACAAACGTGCCGTCATCCAGATACCACCCTTGGTGTACGTCGGGACACTCCCGATGAAGGTCCAGGAGGAGTGGCTGGACAGTGAGCGCAAAAAGCAGCGGAGAGAGGGGGTCCCCTTGCTGGACCCCTGTTGTGGAGTCCACGACATGGGGCCCAACATACTGATGGGCCGCGCAGCCGTACGTCGTCGCCACATACTGCCAGATGCTGGGGCAATGGAGGGCGACTTCCCCAAGCATGCGGTTGCGGTCGACCGTATTGAAAGCATTTTGGAAGTCCAAGCTGACAACGACGAGGTCGGGGGAATCTTGCTGGTGTGCCACCAAGCGGTTGAGGGCATGGACGAGGCCTTCTGCACCCCCTCGGACTCCAACCCCAACTTGGTGTGGCTGCAAATACTCACTGACAGCGGGCAAGACGGCTGCAACAGCTATCTTGGAAACCAGACGGCGCAGGGTGCACAACCAGCTGGAGGTAGCTCGCAAGATGGCTTCAAGCTTCCTGTACTCTGCTGGGGATCTGAGTTGCGACACCCAGTCATCCCGCCCAGCATCGCCGAGCTTGTGGAACCTCTGCAAGTGACGTAGGAGCCCAGCACCCGTAGTGATCTTACGAGACTTGCATGATGCCTTCCAAGGGCAGGTGGGGTCAAAGAGAGGAACGCTGGCCATGGCATCACCAGCTGGGCAACCCAACCCCAAGACCGTTCTGGATGCTGGAAAGTGGTGAAGCCCCCAGTCCCTCTGAAAAACTGGCTGGGCTGAGGCGAAGCGGAGAAGAAAAGGGAAAACCAAGATGATGTGCGAAGAAACACAGGAGTAAGTGTTGTAAAACACTGGAATCTCCGTAAGTGCTGGATGCTGGGGAGGGGTGAAGCTGTGAGTCCCTGTGAACGACGGGCCGGCGGAGGCAAATCTGAGGGGCCAAAAAAGAAAAAGAAAAAACCAATACTGTGTGTTAAGAAACACAGGAAGTGGGGAAGAACACGGGAAATTCCGCAGATGCCAGACGCCAGAAAGTTACGAAGCTGCCAGTCCCGGTCCCGGTTCTTTCTTCTACAGTTCCGACGAGCGCAAAGTCTGTACCATCAGATGACACTTTAAGGCAAAGCGCCGACACCCCCGGTCAAGTGCATATAGCCACAGTTGGGCTGGTGTTTGATCGATGCTTGTTGTGGTCAATGAGTTGATTCATGTGCAATGAGTGTTCAACTACCTTCGTATTCCGATCTTATTCCGATCGCGTTTTCTGATTCCGACTCGATTCAGATCGGGTGTTCGGATCAGACCAATTTAAGACGCGTGAAGAGTTGTCGCCAAAAGTCCTACTTCTTGATAAGGTAATGCAGCGCAATTATCGGATTGGGGTCCATTACTCATCCCTTTGCGTGTCACATGACAGTGCTGATCTGCTGTACCCATTTTGTTGGCGTTTTCCTGTGATTTTGGAATTCAGAACCATTTCAGAACATACTTAAAACTGTCTAATACTCAGTGCAATTCCAATGTGGCACACTCAAGAAGCCCAGACGCCCTCATTCAACGGTAATTGCGAATATGAAGTGTGTTCTAAGGGTATTGTACGTGCTTTCTTGGGGGAGTAAACGGATAAGGTACAAACTAAGCTAAAATGACCAACATTCCACCTGTTCAGCCTGTTCTGCATCTAAGCTGTGTTCATGAACGAAGCAGATGACCACGCAGAGAGACATAATGCCACAAGATACAAACAGGTAGAGACCGAGGGGGCAGTGCAAAGTGGGGTAGACTAAAGATCAACAGTCGGAGATTGGGTGGGTGAGCCTGTGTGAGAGTGAGCGATCGCGAGCGAGAGAGAGTGCACACGTGTATGTGTGTGTGAAGGGTGTGGAAAGAGGGAGAGGGAGAGATAGTGAGAGAGCTCCTTAGACCGTCCAGTCTATAACATAATTATTGTGATACATGTACAGTACTGCAGGATATATATCTGCAGTACTACAGGAGGTACTGCAGGAGCTATCTCTGCAATAATACAGTACAGTACTGCCGTACAGTATATAAGAGCACTGGGAGTAGTCCCGCACACACAAGGAGATGCGTCAACCATGGAATTGTGGGAACGTTACAACTGGTTGTGTCGATCATGTTACAAGGTAGGGTGCACCGTAGAGTATTGTGATGTTGTACCCTTCCCAGAAACCTGAAACGTGCACGTTCTTAACGTCCCAATTCTATTTATTGAAACTCACTTGTACTATCACATTGTTGTCACACATTGTTAACCCTTTGTAGCCCACAATGTCCAGTACATTCACACATCATTAAACGGCCCGCAAGGCTTTTGTTCTTGCGTCCTATAGAGAAGTCCACTTTTGTAAATGCCTGCCACTTCTCCTTCAATGTCATTTCAAAAGAGGGGCTGCTGTGCATCCCGGCAGCATAGCTTTACTTCAGATCTGAGGTTGCATCCTCTTGCACACCTTCCATTCCACCCTCGATTTTGCCATCCAGGTCTATCATAAAAATCCAAAACGGCAGTACAATCCCTGCTTGAATAATCCATATTACTCTAGATTATGACCTGAGACTTGCTAAGCCGTGCTGGTTATATGCAGCTGGTAGAAAAAGCGAATTTACCCAAGAAGGTCGAAGGCTATGCCGGTGCCTATCAGGCCAGGCTCAACTGCTTCACTGCTGCCTTTTTCTCATTCTCCATGCAACACGGCTGACAACTGATCCATCCAAAAGGATCATTGTCTGAGCAGGCCTGTGGAGCAGATGACTGGAAAGGATTTGCGCTGGGGAATGCAGCGTCCTTCATTGCATGTCACTCTGCTCGTCGCATGCCGGGGCTCGGGCTCCCCCGCACCCCCTCCCCCCACCCCAAAAACAAACAGGCAAAACCGTACTGAGCTGTGTGTCCCATTTACGTGCGCAGACATGGTAATTGCTCGGTAAGATGTACATGTAGATACAGTGCTGATCTTTGCACTTCAAATCTTGGCTGCAGCTGTGTGCCGGGTAGTATGTAATTCCTGCACAACACACAAACAATATCAGCACTGCGCTCACAATAGACTAGTAGAGACTATGCCATTTGTCATCAAAAAGCCCACATTTGCACACCACCACCGCCACCCAACCACCCACCAACTTACATCAACCCACCCACATCTACACATGCTTGCGTGCACAAACATACACACACATGCCAAGAGCGTGAAGGGTGAAAATAAAGAGCGTCGAGGGCGACGCAACTACCCCCCGCCCAAAAAAACAAAACACACACACACACACACACACACACACACACACACACACACACACACACACACACACACACACACACACACAGGGAGGGGGGGAGGCGGCCAGAGAGATATTGAGAAACCTGCGCACGCGCGCGCACACACACGCAGACAGACAGACAGACAGACAGACACACACACAGACACACAGACACAGAGAGAGAGAGAGAGAGAGAGAGAGAGAGAGAGAGAGAGAGAGAGAGAGAGAGAGAGAGAGAGAGAGAGAGAGAGAGAGAGAGAGAGAGCGAGAGAGGGAGAGAGAGGGGGGGAGAGATAGAGAGAGAGAGAGAGAGAGAGAGAGAGAGAGAGAGAGAGAGAGAGAGAGAGAGAGAGAGAGAGAGAGAGAGAGAGAGAGAGAGAGAGAGAGAGAGAGAGAGAGAGAGAGAGAGAGAGGTGGGGGGGGGGTGGGGGGGGGAGAGTTCGCACTTAGTCATCAAAAACCATCACAGCCAGACTTTCCTTCTTGCGACCAGAAGAAAAGCCAACTGGTGCAAAAGCGAGCCAGTCATCCATATCTTTTTTAAAGGGCATGTAGAAGAGAGGGGCTGCAATCAATCCTAGCAACATGGGATACCCAAGGGGCTGCATCCAGTTCTCTGCCTTGCATTCGAGTCTGAAAGTTGCCAAATCCGGATCGACTGAAGAGTTTCCAATCCTCAGGACATTCCCTACGGCCAACTTGAGCACAGCATCAACACCCGGGTGCGAGATGCGCAGATAATACTGAACTTGTACTGCATATGCTATAGTCTGGCGGCCTTGCTGCCAATTCTGCAGGACCCATGTGCCATCACTTTTGGTATTCCTGCAACGTACCATACAGAACACAGTTGGGTCACGGCGCATGTTTAAATGCCTTGATTGGTCAACAATAGGCTTTATTAGATGAGTGAGTGAGACTGAGGGGAGGCGTGGGTGGGTAAGTGAGGGGTGATGGTGTGTGAGGATGGGTGAGTGTGGAAACAAATATGTGAGTGCGTGTGTGTGTGTGTGTGTGTGTGTGTGTGTGTGTGTGTGTGTGTGTGTGTGTGTGTGTGTGTGTGTGTGTGTGTGTGTGTGTGTGTGACAGACACACACAGAGAAAGAAAGGGGGGGAAGGTTGTGAGGGCTGTACAGTCTCAAAATGGTTTTATCAAACAACTGTCATGTTGTCATGTACACGAGTGAACCACCCCCACTGCCACATTGTAACAAACACGGTGGAATAGTTTGGAAGATGACCCACTTTTAAATTCAAAAGCTCCGACTCACTGGCTCATCTTTTAACTAGGTAGTGAGACCGAGGTCTTGAAGTTGAGACTTCATTGGCTCATTTTCCAATCCTTCCCCTGTTTTACCCACATGATAGGCCCCTACAGACAAACCCCGCTCTAGGTACTAGGCTTTGTCAAGGACATGCATACACCGGAGCACACCCCCTGAATCATGCTTTTGAAAAGGGTTATTGTGGATAAATGACTAAGAATATGCAAATTAGTGGAACGCCATGCTGGTTCACATACATGCAGGCATTGACGTACCGGCCGTATGCACACGATGTGCATACGTGTCCACATTCCAGAACTGCCCTGGCGAATGTCTCTGCAAAAATCTCATCTTCCTGCAAGTCGGACTCTCCCATGAATAGTCCGTGCCACTGCTGACATGACTCATCCATATCGCTGTGGTTCCTGACAAGGGACTTAATGCGTCGAAGCAGCGCTGGGTCTGCAAAGGGATCGAAGTTTTTGCAGCTGCCTAGTAGGTCCAGAGGACGTGCTGCATCGCAGCTTTCTTCCAAGTCTCTGCAGATTTCTTTCCAGGCAACGTGGCCAATGTCTGATCCATTTAGCAGCAAGGCAGTCTTAGCATGCTTGTGTAGCAGTTCGTTGACAAGCGTCTTCGCAGGTTCTGCAGGGTTGTTCTTTGCATGATGCTTGGCTTTTTGCATGCCACGCTCAACAAACAACTCAGAGAACTGGGCTGTGTGGCCCATTTCCATGAGCTGACATGGTAAACTGCACGACAAGAAGTGCATGTTTGCAGTGCAAAGCTTGCAATCTTGCTCGGTTGCCGGCTTGTCAGGTTGAAAACCCTGCACAACACTCAACCCATTGTAGCAGACACACATTATTCAGCCCAATCAACGCATGTTCATCCAACATGAGATTTCTACACCACATTGCCATCGATCGACATCACAGCCCTTGGTAAATGAGGTAGACTCACACATTCTTCGGGCCACAATGTGCTTCACTGTGGTTTGAACCAACATTACATTAAATACGACGAATTCACACACACACACACACACACACACACACACACACACACACACACACACACACACACACACACACACACACACACACACACACACACACGCATGCACACACACACGAGGAAATCACTGTGCCGCAATACGTCATGCCAGGTGCACCGCCTTATTTCCCGTTCCCGCACAGCCGTGTAAACTGTTACTCCATGCCAACGCACCTGTTCCAGCAATTTGCCAAGGCGAAGAAGTTGCATGGCTGACTGAGTAACTGCTGCACTGAATTCTTCTTCTGAAGAGAAACAGTTTTGGGACCAGTGGAACTCTCCCAACCGCAACAGAAGCCCGATGAACTTCCTGATGTGGGGGTCCTCAACTATTTGTTCACCGTCAGGCAATGGTGGAAGGATGAGGGGAAGCACATTGAGCAACCATCTGGCACACTCTTCAATCTTGAATGTCTTCAGGTGCTGCACGATGTCCCTCGATTCGGACCCGAAAGATGGATGCAGAACTACTGCGGCAGCACGACTCGAAAGCGCCTTCTTTTTTGCTGGACTGATCTGTAAGGACGGCGCAAGGAAACCTTTCCTCTTTCCCAGGAGGTCTCTCCATAAGTTCTTAAAGATCCCCAACAGGAATGCATGGGCAAAGGGCTGGGTGAATGCATTGGCCATGCTCATGTAAGGAAGATGGGAGAAAAATGGTGACAATCCATAAAAGACGTTGCCTGGGACAACTGAGCGGGGCTCTTGTGCTGTTAAGCGGCCTTCTGCCATGTCTTCGAGTCGCTGCTGTTGGGCCACATCTGCCTCTTGACGAATTTCTGCTGCTGTCTTCCTTCTTTTCAATGGGGGACCTCCACGTGGCTTTCGCACACATTTCTCCTTTGCCATGCTAAAGCTGTACCCACGTGTTTCTGCTGAAGAGGAACCGCAAGGGACTGGCTGAGTATAACCAACAGGACGGTGGAAACCATTGATCAGCTTGCACTCCATTCTACACTGATAGCAAATGCGAAGCCTGTTGAAGCCGGGCTGCTGCATCAACATTTGCCCCCTAGCCTTGGCATCTGCTGCTATGCATGTGTTCAGGACAGGCAACCGCAAAGGTGGCAGAACATGTGGGCATTCCTCCAGGCTATCTTGAAGAGTCGGCTGTACTATCACACCTGCAATACGATGGGCTCAAGTCATCAGGACTTTACACACCTTCCATGTCCCCCCCCCCCCCCGGGGCGGGGCGGGGGCAACACAGCCACAGCCACATACACACACAATAAATAACTAATCATTACCTACACACGCACACACACACACACACACACACACACACACACACACACACACACACACACACACACACACACACACACACATACACACACAAAGACACAACCTGCAGGCTGCAATGTCTAACAAGTCGTTTCAATGGTTTGTTGTTATTTTGACACGTACCGTGTGTTCCACAAGCATGCAAATCTTCACCACATATGTCCCAAAGAGCTTCATATGTTGGAAAGTCGCCTGACAAAACAGCTAGGATGTGCGTCATCCTCTGTAACCCCATGATTTCATCCGGGAGATTCTGCTGCCTGCAACATGAATTGCCACAAAATGTCGCAAGTATGCTTGTGTTAAGTATATCCAGTGTTAAGTACTACCAATCCACCTACTTTGCCAAAACCGCCACAAACATATACCTAGCTCCTTAGATTAAACACACCTGAGCAACAGTACTCCCAAGGTCCCCTTGAATGTATTGACTGCGTTATGAGCCTTGCATTCGTCGAAGCCAAGCTGAATCATGATGCACTGTGAACTCCATGCCCTTCCATGAGTAAGACGCCGAAGTCGATTAGCCTCATTAGAACTGCAATATTGGCCTGGCCCAGGTCGCTGGCCCTTGAGAAATGCCGGATACGTCAAGGGATCTGCAAATGCTGTTTGGAGAACCTGCTCCACTCCCAGATAGTATATAACCTAATCCCACACATTATTAAGGGAACATGTCTATGAACAAATTTAAACAAAAACACCAACGGTCCTATGTACACTGTCACAGATTTACATGCAACATCACCATGCCAACAGGGACGGAATTAGGGTTAGTGGCGCACGTTCCAAGGCTAATAATGAGTTCTTCCGTTCACGGTTACTGTGCGAAATCGGGGGCATCCACAAGGACGTGTATCATCCTTATGGAGCTGGTAGTCTGATGGATGAATTGGTTGCCAATGGTGGGCTCCGGTGGGGCAAACAGTAAATGTGAAAGACCACAGCTCTTGTTTCCCAACGACCTTCCGGCACAAATACATTGACCTGGGAATGCTGTTCTGCTCAGGAAGCAAAACATTCTTTAAGATCTGAAAGAGATGGGCAAGCGCCTCATTGGGTATCCTATACGACTGTTTCCAGTCGCTGAGGATTGCTACCGCTTCTTCTGTCGTGCATCTTGCACTAGGATACAGAAGGGTCGCTGGACCTCTTGCAGAATGATCGGGTCCCAGTAGGTCTTGCCCACCAACAACGCTCATGAATTGTAACAAAAAATCTTTCAGGCCCTGGTCGTGTTGCTCCATATTCCGACCCTCTGGCAGAATCTGTGACCCAAATCCCTCGTGGCTTCCTCCTGCATGTACAAACACATGATTAAAGGAAAAGTGAGATATCCCCATCCGTTGGACTCTCAAAACAGCAGTCGGCACCAAATGTTTACCGTCTGGCAGTTCCCACGGTAAGTACCGTGGTTAACCCGCCAACGCCATTATCTGCAGGGGTAGTTGGGGGTAAACAATTGCCCCCAAAGTGGTTATCATAGTAGAAGGTTCTTCGTCCTTGACAGAATTCTAAGCACCAAGGACACCGCCATACTTCTTCGACCCCAGGATAGGGTCGCTCCAAATCTTTCCACCTAGGATTTATGTGTGCCCCATCGACGGACATAACTGGTCATCCTAAGATAATCAACTATCAACCCTGAACCCTTCTGTGAGCAGTGATACTACTTGACTCCATACATCCCAGTCGAAAATACCGAACCTCAGTTTTCGAACCCGATTGTGAAACGAGACGCGCGTCACGTAACGCAGGCTTCGTGCCCCCTGAGTCAGCAAGTCGAGACCGACATTGCAGGAAGACGACAACACAATAAATGTCTCCTAGACTAGATTCCTCCCTTGTTCTTTAATATTTTACAATGCTGAGCCCTGCAAGGCGTTCCCCCACTTTGAGGGTGGTGGTGATTTTTACATTGAGGGACTTTAGGGGGGTGAACGACAACAATGCCGTCCATGACTCCATGGAAATTGTGTTGCGGAGGGAAAGCGGCACGTCTGGACCAAAAGCAACTGCTGTAAGTTTAGAGAGGAGATTTCTGGGAAGAGAGCCTGGCAGTGTGGAGATTAGCGTTGTCGGAGCTCCATTTCTGGGGACCTTTGACCCGACCACGTTTTCAGACTTCTTATGGGTGAGTCATGGCCCTACGATTCAGTCTTCTAAAACATTATATTTAATGAGTGTATACATGGTCGATGATGTGATGATGTGGTGCTTTTGTTAGTTTTCACCCTACCCTGGCCTATGAAATTTGAATTTCCTGCGTACAGGGCCGTCACGGAGTTCAGTTTTTATCCTTGTACAGACACACTCGATTCATTGACTTGCACGTTTCAGTGCACGGTACACAAAGAAACCAAGGATACCTAGAATCCCTACGTCTCGGCACCGGTGAAGACAGCAGTCCTGAAAATTGTGGCTATGAGCACTCCCAACCTAACGCCCAGCACACGATAATTCCATGGTCCATAAACCGGTTGTCTGGAGAATCTAGTGACCTCACAAACCCAGCCGTTTCCCTTGACAAGCGAACAGAAACCACATCCTTCCGTCCCACTCCTGCAGAACTCCGAGATTCAACTCCAGCACACCTTCTAAATAATGCAATTGACAAAGGGAGATCAGCCTTCAGGTCGTGCTGGCGGAGCGGGAAGTCAAGCCGTCAAGGGAGGAGGCCTAGGCCTTCCAATTGTAAGGGGCCCAGAAACCGCCAGCACAATGAATTCAACAAGGCTGTAAGGAGGGAAGTGGATAAAAAGCTTGCCGATTTGGCAAAAGAAAATGGAGGACCATTCCCCAAGCACGACAGCATTCTAATTGCAGCTCTTGTGGGGTATGTAAACCGGAATGGTTGCCAGCGTTTTGGAAAAACCGATGAGGAAGTTCAAACTGCAATTTCAAGGTATTCCTTGCAACTCCATGTACATCTATGCTCAAAGACCTCAGGGAGTGAGGACATTACATCCCGTGTCATTGCTTGGGCCCTTCAACATGTCTGCAGCTTTCTAAATTGTCCAGTAATCAATGTAATGCTTCCGTGTTCCATCTGTTTTTTGCGTGTCATTCATATTTTCTTTTCCATTATTATGCAGTCTACCATTCATGTCAAGGCTGGACATGCTACAGCTACTATGTACGGAATTATAGCTAGAGTATGGGAACCCTCTATACGTGATTATGATCTACCCTTTTCCTTTCCAGGAGATTGAACAACATGGTATATAATGAGAGAAAATTGCTGAAGCGAAACCCTGACAGGAAGGGATGGAAAACCGACCTAGCAAAGCAATGGCAGGTAAGGAGCATGCATTGTGACGTCAACATTTTCAGGATGGTAGATCGAACAGACATCTGACTGGAAGTGCCCCTTGCGAGAATCCACTGTTACTTGTAGACCTGTTTGGATACACATTTGTTGGACATTACCATTTGAATAAATGCTAACGTTAGGTATTGCCATTCAGAATGACGTGGTAGATCCCGCCACTGTGCCCTCCAGTAATCGCCTAGCATGCCCTACTCTCAACAGCTCGACACCTGAAAGACTGCCTCTTATTGATATTCAGCCTCCACAACAGGTGAGGACGGCATGGAGTATAAACGTAGTGTATGTTGGGGTTTCTTCACAGGGTTTGCCTAAGCCGTATATTTTGAATGCTCAGTCATGCATGTTTTGCAGCCATGTTTCAACAGGGGTGCAATGTGGATGGCGCTCACATTGCACATGTACCTAAATGTCTGCTATTGTGGTCCGAGTTCTAATTTTCTCGATGCGTCATGCAGACAGTCCAGGCAACCTGTAATCATGGGTCTAATAGCCATGAATTGGTATCCTTGGGTCCACTACCGTCGAATAACAAATTGGCCCTATTTGAAAATCGTTCTCAGCAACGGGTGAGGGATAGACTTCGTGCTTGTGATTACTTTGAACATGCACATATCATATGGATATGTATGAGTGTATAAGTGTGTAAAAAATGCATTGGTGTATCTAATGCTGCTTTGTCCAAATTCCCGTTCTGGGGTGGTATTGCATTGCTAAGCCTGTTTTGCGTACATGCCTATTACAACCGGATCCAGTACCGTCTGATCCGGATGTCACATGTGACAGCTCGTGCAGTACCAACTAGCATACGCATGCGCATGGGCCGCCAAATATTAAGGCCCATACCATGTCCATCAATCAACAAATGGCCATCTTGTGAAAACGAAGCACCTGTGCTACAACAGCAGGTGAGCAACAGATGCACTGACTTGTATATTGCGGAGGCTGACTCTCCGTCCCTCCCTCCCCCTCACTAAAGCTATCTCTCCCCTGCCCCCTGCCTGCGTGCGTACGTGCGTGCGTGCGTGTGTGTGTGTGTGTGTGTGTGTGTGTGTGTGTGTGTGTGTGTGTGTGTGTGTGTGTGTGTGTGTGTGTTGTGTGTGTGTGTGTGTGTGTGTCAAAATCCAAACTTTTAATTGTTTGGTGGCAGGACAACATGTTTGGCATGCCAGCACCTTGGAACATAAATGATTCTGATAGGTCACGGCATGGAGTATAAACGTAGTGTATGTTGGGGTTTCTTCACAGGTTTGTTTAAGCCATATGTTGCTGAATGCTCAGACATGCATGTTTTGCAGCCATGTTTCAACAGGGTGCATTGTGGATGGCGCTAACATTGCACATGTACGTAAATGTCTGCTATTTTGGTCCGAATTCTAATTTTCTAGTTGCATCATGCAGACAGTCCAGGCAACCTGAATTATGTGTCCAATAGCCATGAATTGGCATCCTCGGGTCCACTACCGTTGAAAAAGAAATTGGCCCTACTTGAAAATCGTTCTCAGCAACTGGTGAGGGATAGACGATCGTGTTTGTGATTACTTTGAACATGCACATATCCTATGGATATGTATTAGTGTATCAGTGTTTGAAAAGAATGCATTGGTGTAATAATGCTGCTTTGTCTAAATTCCCGTTCTGGGTGGTATTGCATTGCTAAGCCTGTTTTGCCTACGTGCCTATGAACAACCGGATCCAGTACCGTCTGATCCGGATGTCACATGCAGACAGCTCGTGCAGTACCAACTAGCATACGCATGCGCATGGGCCGCCAAATATCAAGGCCCACACCATGTCCATCAATCAACAAATGGCCGTCTTGTGAAACGAAGTACCTGTGCTACAACAGCAGGTGAGCAACAGATGCACAGACTTGTATATTGTGGAGGCTGACTCTCCGTCCCTCCCTCCCCCTCACTATAGCTATCTCTCCCCTGCCCCCTGCGTCCGTGCGTGGTGTGTGTGTGTGTGTGTGTGTGTGTGTGTGTGTGTGTGTGTGTGGTGTGTGTGTGTGTGTGTGTGTGTGTGTGTGTGTGTGTGTGTGTGTGTGTGTGACCAGAAATTCACCAAAGCTTTCTAATTGTTTGGTGGCAGAACAACATGTTTGGCATGCCAGCACCTTGGAACATAAATGATTCTGATAGATCACGGCATGGAGTATTAACGTAGTGTATGTGCGTGCGTGCGTGCGTGGTGGTGTGTGTGTGTGTGTGTGTGTGGTGTGTGTGGTGTGTGTGTGTGTGTGTGTGTGTGTGTGTGTGTGTGTGTGTGTGTGTGTGTGTGTGTCCAGAAATCCATCTAACCTTTTTAATCTTTGGTGGCAGGACAAGTGTTTGGCGGCCAGCACCTTGGAACATAAATGATTCTGATAGATCACGGCATGGAGTATTAACGTAGTGTATGTGCGTGCGTGCGTGCTTTTGTGCGTGTGTGTGTGTGTGTGTGGTGTGTGTGTGTGTGTGTGTGGTGTGTGTGTGTGTGTGTGTGTGTGTGTGTGTGTGTTACCAGAAATCCAGCTAACCTTTTTAAATTTGGTGGCGGACAACATGTTTGGCATGCCAGCACCTTGGAACATAGATAAATCTGATGGGTCACGTCATCTGAACCAGTTTCGTGTATGTCCTAGTGCCGGGAATCAGGATGGCTCACAGCAGTGTATGGTGATGACATGGTGAGCCCTTTTGATGTGCATTAGATGCTAACGAGAATCCTGTCGTACCGAAACATTGAATGTGTCAATCTAGTGCAGGACGTCGGATGTGAGGACGGCCAAGCAGCATATATGCTGCTGAACGTCAAAAGGCCTTGTCCTGGTCAAGGGAGCACCATTGACCCCAGATTTGTCGACACGCAGCCGGAGCTTGTTCCACAAAATAGGAACATGCTTACAACAGTAGAGACGCAAGCATCGTTCAACCCTGGTCCTATGCAAGCTTTCGTGGACCCCAGGCGCGGAAGGTAAGACGTGCTCCTGGATTCTACGATCGTCGCGCGCCTATGATTTGCCGATGGGCTCGCTTGTGCACTTCTAGATTCGTCCCTCTTACCCCGGGTTCAAGATCGTCATCATAAGTCATCCCAGGGGGGAAATGTGTCATGCAGGGGCTTAGAAACACAACCACAAGATTGAACAAGAAGGAAACGCTGTGCCTCGGGTTACTGGGTTACGTGCTCCACAGCAGGTGAGACAGACGGTACATGCTCTTTTTTTTGCCTGCTGCTTGCAGCCACACACATTCCATGTGCATATGTTGTGTGGGCAGATGCTATTGTTCATTAGGTGCACCTACAGAATGTGCATGCAAAGTTTTTTGAAATGGTGTCCTAACATTGCTTTGCATGTGATCAACGTGTTTGTCAACCGTGCACATCGTTTACGTGTTCTGGCAATCAATTCTGCGTTTGTTACAAAGTGGTTGAGCCCTGTGACAATGATATGGCATGCAGAAGCTCAGGCAGCCAACGTGTGTACGCACAAGCCGACAAATACCAAGCCCAGCAACATCACGAATATCGGAATTTCTGAAGATGAAACGCGGTGTTACGACATCAGGTATGGGACACATGCATTTTACTCTCTCTCTCTCTCTCTCTCTCTCCCTCTCTCTCTCTCTCTCTCCTCTCTCTCTCTCCTCTCTCTCTCTCCTCTCTCCTCTCTCCTCTCCTCTCTCTCTCTCTCTCTCTCTCTCTCTCTCTCTCCTCTCTCTCTCTCCTCTCTCCTCTCTCCCCTCCCCTCCCCCCCCCCCCCCCTCCCCCCCTCCTCCTCTCCCCCCCTTTCCCCTGTCCAGTTTCTTGTGTGCCCAAATCCAGAATCAAATACTTACAGTATTGATATCATATGTCTTACTTGAATAAATCATGTTGAAAGTGACTTGTCTACCATGCCTTTCATGTGGAAACATCTAGTTAACCACATCAAACCCTCTCGATCAACAGCTTCGCCACATTAAACACTCATCTCGAAATGGGAATTGCTCAACAAGCCACTGCTGCTCACCAACAAAAAAGCACATGAACCAGAATTTGCCGGTACTAACCACTATCAAACACAAACGTCTTATCAGCAGAAAAGCAAGCATCAGTCATGGAACATCCTGTGCAAGGTTGTTCTAATCCCTCCAAGGAAAGGTGAGACATTACTCTGAGGTGTCATGGCCCCTTATAATATGACAAGGTATGAGGCAATATGTCTGAATAACTCAGAATGTTTGATGTTAATGCAAGATTCCACTTTGGGGGAGTACATTGCAGACTTTTCACATGCGTGTGATGTGTGACTACATGCAGGGGTTTAGAAAAGGAGCCAGAGAAAGTCGACATATGAAGGACAAGGATGTGCCTCGGCACAGTCGATTCTCAAGAAGCAGCAAGAGATTTGGGTCAAGGTGAGAAACTTCTCGGGCGCTGGTTGACATGCCTGTACAGCCATATTGACATGCCACAATGTGCCTCCATGATTGCATGTATATTGCACAATGTGTCTGTTTAAGGATATGTTAGAGGTTTTTACTGCCACGAATGTGTGCGTGTGTGGGCTGTGTGTTTTGTGGTTGTGTGTGTGTGGTGTGTGTTGTGTGTGTGTGTGTGTGGTGTGGTGGTGGGGGGGGGGGGGGGGGGGGGGGGGGGGGGGGGGGTCGTGGCTGTTTGTTTTGTTGTGTGTTTTGTTGTTGTGTCTTGTGGTGTGGTGGTGGTGGTGGTGTGTGGTGGTGTGTGTTGTGGTGGTGGTGTGTGTGTGGTGTGTGTGGGGGGGGGGGGGGGGGGGGGGGGGGGGGGGGGGGGGGGGGGGTCCTTGGGTGGCAGCATGCTATAGGGTCGGTTCGGCTTGAGGAGTGTGGATGCCCCTGATGTTGGTCAAGGGTTACGCTCACGGCCTGTATGAGGGGCCTTGCGATATGCCTACTTCTGGAGTATAGCATATAGCCTGAGGCACTGTCAAGATGTCAGTCGTGGCAGCATGAAGAAGATACTGCGAGCCGTTCCATTCGTGCATAGATTGCGACTATAATCGTGCATTAGATGCAGCTCTGTCAGACCCTGGCTGGACGGACCCTTAATGACTGCGGAGGCTACTGTATTAATATGCAAACGGTTGAGGGGTTTGCAATATGCTTCTTGAACGTCGAATGTGGTGTTTGCTCAGCTAGATTTTTTGGGGGGGGGGGGGGGGGGGCACCCGTACAGTTGGTGTAAGCGCTCCAGTTGATCTACGGCTGCCAGTTTGAGAGTCATGGGGCTTGGTGCAAGATTGCACCCCTTGTAAATTTGCTGAAGTTTATTCTTGGACCACATATTAATAATTATTCCACCGTCTGCACTTCTTGCAATTGCCTGCTTTGCCTCACTCCTTCGTTTTTCCACTTGTGCAACTGTGTTTTCTATACTGTCATGCATTATACAAACAATATGGGTGGGGCATGGCCGGAATGGTGGGTGGATTCAAGTTTCATTATATATATCACCGGTGTAATCTTGTATGGTGACGAGCCATCTGTACAGCAGATCTAGAAGTATGAGTGCAGGAACACGTGTGGGGGGTACTTTGTCACTGTATGCCATTACCACCACAATCATGTTCAGCTGGTGATAATGGCATCAGTGGCACAGTGTCCCAGAACATGTTCTGCACTTGTACTTCTGCTGTAGAGATGTCTCGTCACCGTACATTTAAACCATATCGACATCATAGATTCAGTTCAGAACCAGAATCGAATTCGATGGATTTCAGTACCGATTGGAGATCGAGAAGATCTGAATTCCGACTGATTTGTCTCGTAAATGAATCTGAAATTGGCCCGAAACTGAAATCGCCACTAAAATTTTTAGACCAGACTCAGTCCGCCGACCGTCCGCAGCCTACTGAAACTCGATCTGAAATCTCGTACTGGGCCCGATCATTGAAAGGTTTCTCATTGGGGGCCGGGTTTTGAACGCTGCATACTTCTGTTACTTCAAGTATTGTTCCTTGCAACACTCACCAGGCCTTCCTGGATGCTTGCCCTTGGACAAAACAACCAAGCTGTACAAGCCGCTTTTGCATTGAAGCCGCATTGCGCGTACAAGGTCGCCGCATGTGCACGATACTCAATGGAGAAGAACCGGCCAGGCGCATGGAAATCGCAATTTACCTAAAGGAAAACGGGTTATTTCTCCAAATTAGAAGCGTCCTCAGCTCTTGAAAAAAATCAGGTAGCTTGATATTAACTTTTTCATGATTTTAAAGGCCACACTTGCATAAAACTCATCGTGCTCAGGCGCTGGGGATTTTTCTAAGTTTCACTCGACTGTCGAAAAAAACAAGCCAATTTTTCGGAAAAACAAAAAATCCGACTTTTGGTCAACGCAACACCGTGCGCCACCAAAACTTGCGTTCAAAAGTTAACATTTGTAATATTAGGAGATTTACCTACTTTACTTCAGGAATCGAATGTATTCCGATCGTCCTCTTTGTAATAGATGCCACTGTGGCCAATCCCGTGACGACTCACTGCCATTTTTACTTCAAAATATCAAAAGAAACACATAAAGCTTCATAATGTTTTTTTAAAAGGTTTAAGGGATTTATGTGGTATTGTAATGCGGATAACCGCTAACTCGCAATGTCGTTTGTGCATGTGCCATAGAAGGGGTCCTTAGAAACAGCCATCACGATTCACTGAGTCGTAC
>MVGU01001203.1:0-25000 GCA_002005505.1 Botryococcus braunii
GTCGTGAGTGCATCGTTCCATCCACCAGACGGTGCTCCATCACTTCAATACCTTCCCCTGCACAATGGCCCATCCTACAACTTGCCAACACCAACCAAGGGGGAGGGATAGTATGGGGGAGGGGGAGGGAGGGAGGGAGGAGGAGGGAGGGAGGAGGAGGAGGGGGAGGGAGGGAGGAGGGAGAGAGAGAGAGGAAGGAGAGAGAGAGAGAGAGAGAGAGAGAGAGAGAGAGAGAGAGAGAGAGAGAGAGAGAGAGAAGAGAGAGAGAGAGAGAGAGAGAGAGAGAGAGAGAGAGAGAGAGAGCGAGAGAGAGAGAGAGAGAGAGAGAGAGAGAGAGAGAGACAGAGAGAGAGAGTGGGGGGGAGAGAGGGAGAGAGGAGAGAGAGAGAGAGAGAGAGAGAGAGAAGAGAGAGAGGAGAGAGAGAGAGAGAGAGTAGAGAGGGAGGAGAGAGAGAGAGAGAGAGAGAGAGAGAGAGAGAGAGAGAGAGAGAGAGAGAGAGAGAGGAGAGAAGTGAGAGAGACAGAGAATGTGTGTGTTGTGGTGTGTGGGGATGTTAACTGGTAGGCATCGTTTTGGCAGATCTGTCATTGTTTTTCCATTGGGGGCTTGGGGCATGGTACATGCTTGGCTTCATTTTTGCCAGAATGTAAGTAGGGTCGGGGATGAAGGGGGGGGGGGGCACCACACACACACAGTCACACCCACACAAACAAGCGCGCGGTGGGATAGGCACTCACGATATGCTGACAACTCTGCCAGGATGTCAGAGATGCACCCTTTAATCAAGTGCGGCTCTTTCGGTCCAGAAATAACGGCTATGACCTTCGTAAACTTCAGCTTGCTCCGATGAAGGCTGGGAATGTCCAGGCACCTGCACCATTCACATGCCTTCCTAGTTCCAGCGGCATCTTAACTACTTCCATCACATTTACCTCGTTTACACGTAATACGATGCACACAATGCAGTCCTGTGCAAACCACGTTTCTTGCACACCTTAGTGTCAGTAGTCCAATGGAATGCTGCCTGTTTGTGTAGATTTGGAAGAAGTCGAACCCGAGCTCATAAACGGATGTACATACATCTCCAATATCTGCCTGGGCTGCTCGGTAAAGTCGTGCTGCCTCCACGGACTCATAGTAATCACCTTCTACATCTCTCCCACTTCCCCTGAGTTTACAGAATTCCGCGTCGTTAAACAACTGCCGGATGGCATGTCCTACCCCTAGGACATATACAACTCTGGCAGGCCGCAGTGTTGTCTTCATTCCACTTTTTACCTCGCGCAGCCTCTTGCTGCCACACTCAGGGCAGGCGTCCTCAGTATGCCTGCCATATTCAGAAGGGCGCAGCGTTGGAAACATCACACAACCATTAGAGCAGACATGCCTCATGGTTGACCTATAGTCCCTACACTCTGCAACCTTCAGACACATGTGCAGACTGGAAGGATGCAGATTGGGTTGTGGCACTTTGCGAAGGCGATTCATCCTGCAGGTGTCGTCCAACGCAGCATCTGTGAGCTTGTGCTTCATCTTCATTTCCAACATGGAGTATACCGCCTGCAGAACGAACACCATTAAGTCCCAGTGCTGCATGCGAATGGGACAACAAGAGCATAGTTATAACCCTTCAGGCTGTTTGTGTGGGTTGTACCTCTCGGATGGTCTCATTTCCTCCCGGGTAGGTGGGTTGATTCAAATGCTTCTTCAGAAAAGCAGCGGTTATTCTGTTATTTTCCTTGTAAATGTCAGGCAGTGCAGGTGACCGCCCCTGTACGCCCTCCATGGGTTCCCACCCTTCAGAATCTGAAGAATCTGGGGATGATGGACTCCCGCGCCCGTCAGCATCACCGTCCTGGGCATCGTCAGCATCCTCTGCCGGCCCATCCTCCTGGAGCTCATGTTCAATCTCATCGTCCCAATCATATCGCCCACTCTGGGAGTCCGTCAACGATTGCTCTGAATCCGAGCATTCCTCGCTTTCTGAAGAGGATGCCCAGCCGTTGCTGCCCACCACAAGCAAGCAAGTATAATATACTAGCTTTTGCCTATATAGCTATTCATAACAGTAGAAAAGGTGCAACGAATTATGTTCCTGCCGTGTTCCCACTGACCTCTCATACAAAACCTACAATTGGAGGAACCAGATATGGAACTCGAAGGCTGGGAAACACTAAAAACTTTAGCTGAACACACACACACACACACACACACACACACACACACACACACACACACACACACACACACACACACACACACACACACACACACGCGCACACACACACACATACACACACACACACACACACACACACACACACACACACACACACACACACGCACGCGCGCGCGCTCGCACATTGTCCAAACTGATTTCAAAACGTCAAATGTTCTTTACTTGCGTTTCATTCCCTAGCACGTTGGGTATGTGAATGCCTGCTCTGCTGACCTACCACCTATGTCACCACCTAACATTCTGGAAGTGTTCATGCATAGGAGGGGTAGGATACCTGGGTCTACTGTTGCTCCCAGGTGGTTGATCTCGCAGCATGAACTCGGCATTGTCCGTTGCAAGGGGCCAGACAGGGCTGCTTGGATCCAAATTGTGGTTCCTCATGTCCGAGCTTGCATCGTCATTGAGAAGAAGAATAATTTACATCAATCCAGCCCAGAGAGCATGATGAGATGCAGACGGATAAACCAACGGTATGTGAGATCCTACTTGGAATAATGCTATGCTATAACATAGATAACAACACCGATAATTGGATAATGGAGAATGGTTCACTCACCACCATCGAGGTCTACCATGTCACATCCTGGCACTCCTGCATTATCTTCTTGTTGCGCCGGCATCCTGTTGTGGACCCTTCGTCGGTGCGTGGCCAAGGACTTGGGCCTTCTATACGAACGGCCACAATCCCCACACCGATACGTTGGTTTCGAACTCTTCTTTGAGGTTTGCTGAAGACATCGAGGTGAGCTTGACATCATTAATATAAGCAAAATGAGGTTGGACCTCGTCACGAAACTCATATTCCCAGGACCTGGGGCCGTAGGGCACCAGAACTCATGCAAAATTCGACGTTGCCCTTTGGAATCAGAATACACGGATACCAAACCAAACAGTGTAGCGACAATGATACTGTTCAAGCTCCACGTCTGTCCGGATTTGTAGGGCCAGCACGACTTCATTGGCCGGTGGCCGAGTAAGGGTCAATAATACATGGACAAATTTGCAAAATTCGAAAGCCCGCGCAGTGTTAACCTGCAGGGGCATTGAGCAGAAACCATATAAACCCCGTCTCACAACCTCTGTTTTTAATAACATGGGGTTGCTCTGTACCTTCAAAAACTGTAATGAGCCCCCGTTTTTCAAAGAAAAGGAGTCAGGTGCCATGGTCTTCATGGGGGGAGACCTGTCACACTTTGAGGACAGCGTTAGGAAATGCCTTAGACTTCCAAAGGGCGACGAGTTAGATTTTTCTAATACTGAAGGGCACATCCTACCGACCACTGGCTTGCATGTCGCACTCTTGAAGGCTGCGGAAACAAAAGATCACGACGACCTCCACGCCATGGGAGTGATATCCAGCATCACTGACAAAAAGCCAGAGGCCACCATATGCGTGTCAACCACACCCACCGTTCAGAAAGTGGCAGCCAGACAGACGATGTGGCAGAAGACCATCGTCAACTTGGTAGAGACCGTGGCACTCAGGGACATCACAACAACTGGAGGCGACATAGTTGGACGGAGAAAAGATTTAAACTTAACATTGGACCGTAAGTTTCCTCCATATGCTTTGGTCGACACTGCAATTGGGGCATGGCTAGGGGGTGTGGGTGGCCTGATGGTGTCTTCTGTTTGCAGAAAAAGCACAAGTTGAAAGGGGGCTAAATTACATTGAGTATGTGACGTTCCAGAAGCATCATAAGGAGGTGATGGAGGGCGCGAACTGCGAATTTAGTTCAGCTGATGCATTCAGGGATAAAATACGATCCCGCATCAATTCGTAAGTTATTCCTGTGTTGCGCAACGTTCAGATATGTGATTTTGGTACACAGATGTCAGCATAGTACATATAAACTTCTCATGGGGTTTTGCAGGAGAATAAACACATGTAACACGTCCATAACAATGAGAGAGAGAGCGCTAAGATCTGCATGGAATGCAGAAAAAAAGCCGCCACTTCGACTTGCTTTTGAAGCAGGAAAACATATACACGAGTTTGATATTCCTGCAACGCATGTGGACATTGATGAAGTTGAGGAGGGGGCAGTCGAAACCCCTGTGGCCTCGATGGCTAGGACACATAGGAAGGACAAGAGGTAAGTTGTGACGTACTTGTCCAGAAGCGTCTAGGTTGGCATGCAAGTAAATTCCCCAGCACCATTACGTATACGTAGTGACAGGGTCGTATATGCAGGTCTACAGCCACCCCTGCTGCGAGTTCACAGCTGCCATCATTTTCGGCCGCCAACATCAAGGGTGGACATTCAAAGGTGAAGACCATGAATATTGACTTTAAAGCTGGTTGACCATTGGTTGAACAACATTGTTAAGCGTCATTGTGCTACATGCGTTTTGTACCTTAAAGTTAACCTGCTGTCATGCAGTTCTTTGGCAACCTGCTTAAAACAGCACCAACTCAAGCATCACAGCAAGCTGATTCAGAGGAACCCTCTGAGACAACAGAAGACGGTGCAATGGAGGAGGAGGATGAGGAACACGTGGAGGAGGTGGTTGTTCATATGCCTGTGAGGACATCGCCTCGCAACAAGGTATTCTACTACAAACCCAATCAATGTAAAAGTCTGTCTCGCCTGGTAATTTAGCGTGACATCAGACATGCATGTCATACGTTTAGTATTAAGAGTGAAGCATACGTTTGTATTTGTGTTCACAGGGTCGGCGTCCCGGTCCACAGCCTGTAAACAATGCTCAGTCCAGCAAGAGACAGAAGACCAGCAAAGCACATGCTGACGGGTAAGTCGGTCCGGGTTGCATACACTCTCCTTGTTTGGTGGGGGGTGTTGGGGGGGGGGGGGAGAAGGGGGCCTCATTCAGGATTCATTAGGATCAAGCATTGAGGGAGGGCATGGTACAGGTTGGGCAATGTTTTGGCTGAAAAGTAACTAGGGGGGGGGGGGGGGCCTCATTCAAGATTCATTAGAATCCTGAATGAGGCCCCCCCCCCTACTTACTTTTCAGCCAAACAATTGCCGAAACTGTACCATGCCCTCCCTGCCCGCAACATGTCATTAGAATCAAGCGTTGAGGGGGGGCATGGTACAGGTTCGGGTATTTTTTGGCTGAAAAGTAAGTAGGGGGGGGGGGGGGCCTCATTCAGGTTTCATTAGAATCAAGCGTTGAGGGAGGGCATGGTACAGCATTGGGTTTTTTTGGCTGAAAAGTCAGTAGGGGGGGGGGGGCATGATACAAGATAGGAATTTTTTATTTCTGAACCCCGAGCACATGCTCTCTCTCTCTCTCTCTCCTCTCTCTCTCTCTCTCTCTCTCTCTCTCTCTCTCTCTCTCTCTCTCTCTCTCTCTCTCTCTCTCTCTCTCTCTCTCTCTCTCTCTCTCTCTCTCTCTCTCTCTCTCTCTCTCTCTCTCTCTCTCTCTCTCTCTCTCTCTCTCTCTCTCAAGGGTGGACATTCAAGGTGGTTATTATTTGATTGCTTGTGTCAGTCTGGCTGGCTGGCTGGCCCTCTCATGCCACGAACACTTAGCATATTATTTTATAGAATACTTATTGCTGACCCTAACTGCATCCTCGATGTACTGCAGGGCGAGAGCTTCCAAGCAGTAGGATCTCTGGGGTGACTCTAGTAAGCTTAACGCTTGTAAGCTTCATAGAATTAGATTTATAGCTTCATAGAATTAGATTTACAGCCTGTGTTGCGGTGACAGCCTCTGTACACTGTTGTTGGAGATCTCAACCCAATCTACAGCTACAGATTGGGGTGACCAGAAGGATTGTTATAGCGTTGAGCTTGACACACATATTATACTTGCACTTTGTGCAGTTGGGGTCTGTGTCTGCATGGCCCCTCATACAGGCCTGTCATTGTAATAAGCATTAAAGCCTCAGAACATCGCATGTCTTCTGGTGCAACACTCGAGTACTTCACAACACTTCCAACACACTTCCCATACATCTTGTGAACATCTCATGTCTTCTGGTGCCACACTCATGTTCTTCACAATAGTTCCTATAAACTCCCCATACATCTTGCGAACATTTCATGTCTTCTGTTGCAACACTCAAGTTCTTAACAATAGTTCCTATACACTTCCCATGCTGATCCCATACGGTCTGACAGACTTCCCATACATCTTGTCAACATCTCATGTCTTCTGGTGCAACCCTTAAGTACTTCACAAATGTTCCTATACACTTCCCATGCCAAGCCCATAAGGTCTGACACACTTCCCATACATCTTGTGAACATCTCATGTCATCTGAAGCCAAACTCATGTTCTTCACAAAAGTTCCTACAAACTTCCCAGACATCATGTGAACATCTCATGTCTTCTGGAGCCAAACTCATGTTCTTCACAAAAGTTCCTACAAACTTCCCAGACATCTTGTGAACATCTCATGTCTTCTGCTGCAACACTCAAGTTCTTAACAATACTTCCTATACACTTCCCATGCAAAGCCCATAAGGTCTGACACACTTCCTTGTCAACATCTCTTGTCTTCTGATAACGTTTGATACGAATACTGTACACTTCATGCAATGTTCTCATAACTTCTCATAAGTCCCAGAACTTCTAATATACTGCTGATTCCGTTCATGGTACATCTCATACTCTTCCAATAACATCTCATTTACGTCACGATCGTCCCGAACCTCGACTTCTAAGTGGTTTTGAGATGTCTTATAAACGTCGGATTCAGGTCTGGGAAACTTCTTAAAAGGCGACATATGCGCTGAAAACGCTCATAATTTCTTATACTCGAGATGGAAGTATATGAGAAGAGTGAGGACTTAAGAACTGGACAAGATGTCTTGGGAAGAATATGGTAAGATCTCGAGATCTTCTGAAAAGTTCTCAAAATTCGTGAGAAGATTATGACAAGTCCTCTTATCATGTTTCCTCTAGAATTTATGAGAAGATTCAGATGTTTTCGAGACGTTTCTAGACGATTCAGACGTATATGAGAGGAACTCGTCCTGCCAGTGAAGGGGCTACACTTCTAGGAGCATTGGGTAATGTTGAAACTTTCTATCACATCAAATCACATAGCATGCGTTGGTGCGGCAAGTGGTGCACATGTTTAACAAAGGTGAGGACGGCAGTTGTGGCAACTAGCCATCGGTTGTCGATTCTCTATCCCATTACTTCAGGCACTGACCAGGTGTCTCATACCCAAACTTCCCTTTTAAGAGAGCTTGTGGATGTGCTGCAAACATAGAAGGAAAGCATGTCAATTCTCCTCACCCGTGGCACAATGCCAGCCAAGAAACTACAGACACACGTGGGCATGCTGTGGTGGTTCAGTCCTGGCGCGCAACATTTGGAGGCATCTAGGCTGGACAGCAGCAATCTTCAGGCCCTTGACATCTGGTTATAAGCAAAGGAGGAGGGATGTCTCTTGTTAAGCCATTCATCACTACTAGCGGGCGTAGGATGATAAGGCTTCATGAATACAAAGTGCTAGCGCCACAACAGAAAGGCTACAATTTATCTTTAAAATGGTTTACATAAGGCCCCAGAATGAATTTTGATTTAAACCCGCTCCAATATGAAACTATTTGACGCCAGTGTAGCCAGCATAATACCCGCATCTCAAAGGGTAAGTCACGAGTTCGCAAAACCTCCCCTCAATTCATGTCATGCGCCACACCCGACGCTATTGGCCCACCATACTTCACCCCCCCAAATAAGTTATTCCCACCCGTAATTTGGGCACTGCTTGTCAGGGATTCGCCTTTTCCTGCCACTGAAGGCATTAAATGGTCCCTTTCGTGCTTGCAACTTATGTCCGTAAAAACAGAGTTTGGTTCATTCCTATAGCAGTAGTAGCATCGAAATATCATTTTTGACAAAAACCAGAAAATCCGGCCTTAACGGCGGGACCCATCCCATCTCTTGCCTCTTTTTTCCTAGGGTGGGAAACACCGAATCCCGGCTTCCGATTGGGGCCCCATGCAGACCTCAAGTCCCCCACGAGTCCACCCAAAACTCTCCTCTTTTGGTCAGCTGGGCTCTAGAGAGAAGGAACAAAGCCCTTTTGTTCTCAAAAACTGCCGAGCGCATGGCTCCTTAACCTCGATCTCGTCATGTCCGCTACAACGGAGCCCCCACAGCACCGAATAACGCCAAACTTCGTGACAACAATCTTTAACAGTAAGAATACTTAACCTCAAGTTTAATCGTAAGAAGCTTTCATGCTCAAGACGCTGCGGCGTCTTGTTTCGAAGGCCCTGTTTGCTTCCGCGAGGTTTGTACTGCAGGGGGTTCTCTAAGGCGACGTGGCACCGTCTTTAAGGGCGGACCGGGAAGAGTTTATGCTGGCATGGCAGTCACGTGTACTGATGTACTATCACGTGCTGGAGTTTCAGAGCCGATATTAATTTCCTTGCGAAATGCCACACGAATTACGCCAATTGACGGTCAGGGTGGGAATAACTTATTTGGGGGGGGTGCTAAGATGGTCCGGATACAACACCATTTGGACTTACTTGCCCGAATCTACCCGTTAGCACCTTAACCAGTGTCCGATTCTGTTAGGTTATGGGCTTGGCGTATTCCTGTGAAGTGGCGGCACGGAGGGTGTGAGTCAAAGTTCGCTCTACTGTGTGACGAAGAGTAGAGTCTAGAACATGAACAATCAAGGACTGATTGGGCAACTTTAAGGAAACACCCGGAGTACTTGTGTAGTCCCAAACAAGTCTATTACAATTGCTCACTTGCTCTCTCTTAACAACGGAATTCAAACTACCCTAACTGGTACGTACTCAGAAAGGATCAATCTCATTGTCCGATGATAAGATAGCCAAGCACATACACCTAACATGAAATACTAAGGTCAACAAAGCCTCAAATCTCCCATTCTATTCACAATCACATTACCTGTGCAGTGGCGGCACGGAGGGTGTGAGTCAAAGTTCGCTCTACTGTGTGACGAAGAGTAGAGTCTAGAACATGAACAATCAAGGACTGATTGGGCAACTTTAAGGAAACACCCGGAGTGCTTGTGTAGTCCCAAACAAGTGCCTTGCCTCTCCGTGCTAGCACCACTACCTTCCTGCACCAAACGTGTCTGTAACTTGCGTTATCTCTATCTACATTCAAATGGTTCCTAACCGCGAGGTCTTTGCAGTTTCGCCCATATTAGTCATTTATTATTGTCACTGACGGAAAAGCCACTATTACTCCACTGAGGGAAAGGCATAAATAACTCATCCAATACAACACTTCCCCTTGCCTTTTCCTCACCAGAACTTGGCAAGACCCAGTGAGTTTCTATGACCCTGAAACACTAATCTTACTAGTGGTTTAGTGAAGATGTCAGCCACATTCCTGGCAGACTGAATGTATTTGAAGTCAACCTGCCCCTTTGCAATAGCTTCACGTGCAAAGTGACAGCTGATTGCAATGTGCTTGGTATGTTTAGAATACACTGGATTCCTGAGGTGGTTGATGCACCCTTGGTTATCACAATGTATCTTCACTATTCAGGGTAACACGCCAATTTCCTCTAGGAATCCCCTCAGCCAATTAGCTTCCTTCACAACAGCACTTGCTGCCATGAATTCTGCTTCTACTGTGGAAGTAGCCACAGCAGATTGCTTTTTACTTCCCCACACAACTGCTCCTCCAAACACAGTGAGGACGAAGCCGGTGGTGGAGAAACGGTGGTCTTGATCTCCACCGTAATCAGCATCAACATATCCCTCCAACTCTGTTTCTTTTCCACCAAGGATCAGAACCAGATCTCGGGTTCCCTTAAGATATTTCAACACACGGATGGCCTCATTCCAGTGTGCTGTTGTGGGTGACATCCTGTACCTCGACAGAACTCCTACGGCCTGGGATATATCAGGACGAGTGGTGTTAGCTATGTAGAGCAGTGACCCTACTAACTCACAGTATCGATGACCAGGAGGCAGAACACTCCCAGCACCAATACTATCACTCCCATCCTTTGGTGCAGGCATCTGAGACATTACAAAATCTTTTGTCATTGGGGTATCGGGCCCAATTGACTCAAGATCAAGACCAAACTTCTCCACAAGTGCATCTATCTTAGGAATGCAACTCAGGGAGATTAACCCCTTCTCTCTATCTCTCATGACTTGACAACCTAAGAAATCCTTCACCTCCCCCAGATCGTGGATGGTGAATTCTTTCTTGAGAAGCTCTTTCACTCTCTCCACCTCTGACATGCCATTGGATACAATCAAGAGATCATCTACATAAATTAGCACGTAGGATTTACCCCCAACTTCAGAGCATCTCACATAAACTCCAGCATCACTCTTGCACACCTCATACCCCATGACTTCAAGTTTGTCATTAAGGGTCTTGTGCCAGGCACGTGGGGCCTGCTTTAGGCCATAAAGTGCCTTTTTGAGTCGACACACGGTATTGCGATCACCATTCTCAAATCCTGGAGGTTGTGTTACATACACTTCTTCCTCCAGCTCACCATTGAGAAAGGCTGTCTTAACATCTACCTGGTGAATCTCGTAGCCTTCCCTAGCAGCCACAGCTAGCAAGGTTCTCCTAGCTCCATAGCTGCTGGTTGGTGCAAAGACCTCCATGACATCTACTCCAGGAATTTGTCGACACCCCTGAGCAACCAATCTTGCCTTGAATCTCAACACATTGCCATGTGCATCCATTTTCACTGAGAAAATCCAGTGAACTGGTATTACCTTATGCTCATGAGGTCTAGGAACATATTCCATAACCTCATGGGTGTCTAATGAATTCTGCTCTTCTTGCATCGCAGCCTTCCAGTATTCCCACTGAGGAGACATCTGAGCTTCTCTTAAATTAGAGGGAACATGGATTTTATCAAATCTAACACCAGTGTGCTTCCCCTCCTCTCCCTTACCCTTGGGAGAGTCGTTGGTTGCTCCCTCAGAACCCACTACTCTTCCACTGACACTCGCCGCACTACAGCTAGCTTTTCTCTCAGTGGTATCAGAGCTTTCTCTCATGCTTGTCTCTCTCTTGGATTCGCACTTCGCACTGCTCAACTTGTTGTCAAGCACGCTCACATCTTCCTCCCAGACACAGGTACCTCCCGGGAAGCATCCATAGTTAGGAGGTTTCTCACATTGTCTGAGCTTCCGGTTCACCTCCACATCCACACGCTTACACATCCTCTCAAGCTCAGGCTCTTGAGGGCTCTCACAGGTGTCGTAGAATGCACAAGTTAGAGATAATTTCCAAGTTGTGAGAGAGAGAGAGACAAGGCCGGATGGCCGACAAGTTGGACGCTCTTTCCAATTACAAGTAACCCCCACCTCACGGAGCTTCCACTCCCTACTTGTGGTCTACTAAGCTTCCAGATTACCTGAGTGCGTGTCTTCCCGTGGCTTAGGTCTCTATCCGTTCCTTCCCGTGGTTCGTGATCGTGTCTTCACGTTCCTCCAATGGTAGCGCACTAGTCCACCAAACCTCTACAATAGTATCTAGAAAATATCCTAGAATCCTACTATGAGAGTAACGTCCATAACTATCCAATGGAATTCGACGGCTAGGAAGCCAAGGCTAGACGCCAGGCACGTGCGTACTCGCGTTGCTCGTACGACATGTGCGCCACATGTGCGCCTAGGCTAGGGGGTAAGGGAAATGTCCAGAAATGCCGGGAAATCCCTACATTTCATCACAACAGGCAGGGGGAGATAGGCTCTGGTCGCCCCTTTGCTTCCCCTCACTTTCTTGACTTGTGTGTCTCTGACTTCCACGTTGTGTCACAAGAGTCTGTGACCTCTCATCCCTGACATCCTTCTCCCATACACAGGTACCTCTCAGGCTGCACTTGTAATTTGGTGGTACCACACACTGTCTGTGCACCTGATTCACCTCCTCTTCTCGGCTCTCACACAAGAACTGGGATGCAGACCCCGTACTGCTCTCACAGACATTTCTGGCTGTTTCCGAGAGAGTGGAATGTCTCTTCTCAGGACTGTGGCTGTCACCACCTTCCCCTACCAGTCCACGCGACTGATGGGGAGAGCCAGACGTTTCCACACAAGTCTCACCGCTGACATGAAGCTCATTCACTGGACAGGACCCACCCGTGCAACTCAGCTCCCTGGGACCATTTGCAGTCATGATTGTGGCTGCCCCCCTCTCATCACTAACATAAAAATCAGAGCTCTCAGACTGGCACCCATCTACCTGCACTTCCCCTGGTCCCGGTGACTGTGTGTCACTTTCTGTTAGCCCCACTTTGTCTCTGCTCTCTCCCATCTCCTGTGACAGTAGGAGTTCTCTTGCAAGTGTTCGTTGCTCATGCCTCTGAGCTCTTGTCAGCCCATCAGCAGCCAAATTGGAATTCTCCAGGCTGGTTGGTCTGAGAGTCTCTTGAGCTTGCATCATTTGTTGATGTAGGCCCGAGTCCGAATGAGTGCCGCGGGCCAGGTCCAGAGTTGCTTCGATGGTCCTTCGGATCTCCGCGGGAACAGTGGATCTCTGGGGGTCAGGCTCGGGCTCAGCCTTCCCAGAGGGTCCTGGACATTCTGAGTCTGCGTCTTTCTGGGAAATGTGAGGGTGCAATGACTCAACGGACGAGTCCTGGATCTCTGCCTCACCGTCGTCTTCACAGGATACAGTAACTGGCTCTGGGTGCTGTTTGGAAGTGCTGGTTCCAGGGGGAACAGGGCACAGAAATTCCTCAGACTGAGCGGGAGTCACACTGAGACCAATACGAGAGGCCCCTCTGAGATGCTCCACAAAGATTACATCTCTGCTCTCTCGCCATATACCCCCACCCCATGTATATACGATAGGCTTTGGAGGAGGCTGAATAACCTGTGAGCATTCCTGGCACAGTTTTTGGTGCAAAGACTGGCCTCTGGACATCTGGGATATGCACATATGCAAGGCAGCCCCATGTGCGCAGAAGTGAGACATCAGGCTTATATCCCCAGAATAATTCAAAGAGGGTAAGGTCCCTGCCTGTACTTGGGCCCATGTTGAGCAGGGTGCATGCTGTCTCCAGGGCTTCTTTCCAGAGGGTGGGACTGGCAGCAGCAAAGGCCAGGATAGTCCGGGTTCTTTCCTTCAGGGTTCGGTTGGCTCGTTCAGCCACTCCATTCTGCTGTGGGGTGTAGGGGGCAGAGGTCTCCAGCTTAGTCCCCTGGGAGGCACAGAACTCCTTGAACTGAGCATTAATAAATTCAGTTCCTCTGTCACATCTGACACACTTCACAGTGGTTTTTCGTTGCGTCTGCCAGTAAACAAGTAAGTCCCTGACAGCTGCACTGATGGTGTCTTTGGACTTTACTGGGATAACTGCTTTCCACTGAGAGGCTTCATCCAGTACAGTAACCCACAAACGTTCACCAGTAATGGCTGCGGGTGTAATGGGACCCACAGTATCTATGTGTACTCGGTCCAGAGGTTCCAAGGCAGGTCTGGTACTGGTTCCGAAAGAGGGTCTGGCAGTCTTTCCTTTAATACACGCTTCACAGTGTACCGGGCAATCAGTGCAGGGAGAGAGGGAGGTGTCAATCCCAGTCACCAGGTTCTCCTTAGCAAGACGCTGCATCCACGTTTCTCCAGGGTGTCCCATCCTGCTATGCCATAAGTAACGTTTGGCACAGCTGTGTGACAAGATACTGGATTTTAACTGTTTGGTTGCACTAGCTGCATGCTTTGATGTGCTGGTCCCTCTCACTGCAACTACACTATGAATGTAGTATAGTCCCATCTCTGCAGTGACCTGAGCTCTCCAGTGGTTTGGTCCACTGACATATGAAAAGGCACCCACATTGTCTGTTTGGAATACTGCACCATCCCTAAGGGCAGCAGATACTGACACGATGTTGGTGGTAGCTGAGGGGACACACTGCACATGATGGATCCAGAAGGGAATGCGTTGCGGGCTCAAAATGCAGACTGACCCAGATGCAATAATACAGCCAGTGGCATCAGAGGTAGCCAAGTGCAGGGGAATTGGTTTGGCATGGATGATAGGATTATGCAGCAATGCCACGTCATTTACGAGGTGGACCGATGCCCCACTGTCAACCAGCCAGGAGTGCTGTAAGGGTTTACTGATCGTACTGTCCATGACATTGTGGGATATTGTGTACAGCATACCTTCAGGAGGAGGTGGAGGTGGAGCAGGAGGCTGGAACCAAGCAGGGAAGGCATCTGCACCATGATGGGCCAGTTGGGCTACTGGAGGATGGTGGCCACCCACAGGTGGCTGGCCCTGAGGCCACATGCCTTGCAGCTGTTGGACTGCTGCCACCACGTTCCTCTGGGTCTCCTCGTCCCTGCGCCTCTTTCTGCAGTCTCTCCAATAATGGCCCTTTTTATTGCAGTAGTTGCAAACTCCCTGGGGATCAGATGCACTAGAAGACTGCTGTGCAGTTGCTGCACTTGCTGCTGGCGGGTTGCTGGCTCCACTAGTGCTTGGGGTGATGGCCAGGACTCTGGGCTGGCGGGGAGCTGTCTCATCAAAGCCCAGGGCCGCTGCAGTGGTACGTAGTAATTCAGCCAGTTTGTTGAGTGGATATGCGACGGCTGTGGACAGGCTGCCAGGCTCCTTAGCTGCCTCAGGGAGACCCTGCACTATTTGGGTCGCTACAAAGCCATCCATCAGATGATGATTATTTCTGTGGAGGCAGGCTTTGAGATTGAGCATGCGATTCACGTATTGGGAAATTGTTTCATCATGTCTCATCCCTTGACCCATTTCTTGCAACCAGTCCATGTTTGCCTGAAGATTATGTCCACCAATGAATTTCCTGCATATGTACTCATACGCATCATATGCAGATCCCAGTTCTGCCAGTTCTCCCTGCCACTCCTCAGGCACAGATTCATACAACAGTAATAGAGCTGCTGCATCATGCAACGTACCAGGCATGGCCTCCAGCACTGCAGGAAGGGACCCCTTTGCCTCATTGGCTGCCAAATAAGCACTCTTCCAGATCAGAATATTATGTCCCTTGTCCCTCAGTTTGATGTGTACTTTAACCTGAGTGGGAATAACTTTTGGCAATACATCACCTTCCCCCCTTGATGTACTTGGGGTGCAGGGTTCTCGAACAGGTGTAGAGGTGGTGGTCTAGATGCTTGAGGTTGACGCCCCACTCGTTGACTGCCCCTTCTTCTTCGATGTCATTGTCTGCACTCTATACGATTATCAAGGAAACATTCAGACAGTCATCTCAACCAACGGACTGATCACTGTCTGACTCCGTCTCCCAGTCAGCTTCACATCGAACACTCAGAGACAGGGTGTCTTTGAAAGCAGCTACCGGGACAGTGGACAATGCTAACTCCACTGAGTTGTACGCTGCAATTTCGGCTGTTTCCTGCTCTCTGTTCAGCCAAACAATGGTACGCCAATACTTCAGGAACTTAGCCTTCGTGATGAACCCAGGCTCAAGATTCACAAACGAAATCTCCCACGGGGTGAACTTATAAGCTGGATACACAGGAAACATTTCCGCAAACCACGATGGCAGAGGAAGCGGGCGTCCAGCGTACAGATGAAGAACGTAGTTTTTGATGATGAGTGCTCGCTCGTCCGGTGTACGTTCTCCTCGAGGTCCCCCAGCCTTGATTCGATCGTTGTACGAGGGAGGTCCAGTCCTTAGGTGAGCAGGAACGTTGACACAGGTAGTTTTTCTTGCCGTCTGCTTCGAGCGGCGTTTCTTAGCCATTCACGGTTGTCTTCCTCCGTCTTCAGAGCCACCCACACTCAACGGGAGAGTGGTGGGCCCATAACCTGTAAGGTTATGGGCTTGGCGTATTCCTGTGCAGTGGCGGCACGGAGGGTGTGAGTCAAAGTTCGCTCTACTGTGTGACGAAGAGTAGAGTCTAGAACATGAACAATCAAGGACTGATTGGGCAACTTTAAGGAAACACCCGGAGTGCTTGTGTAGTCCCAAACAAGTCTATTACAATTGCTCACTTGCTCTCTCTTAACAACGGAATTCAAACTACCCTAACTGGTACGTACTCAGAAAGGATCAATCTCATTGTCCGATGATAAGATAGCCAAGCACATACACCTAACATGAAATACTAAGGTCAACAAAGCCTCAAATCTCCCATTCTATTCACAATCACGTTACCTGTGCAGTGGCGGCACGGAGGGTGTGAGTCAAAGTTCGCTCTACTGTGTGACGAAGAGTAGAGTCTAGAACATTGTAGCGTTAACTAAGCGGAAGAGGTTTTTATGAGGCAGTGAGACGTTCGTGGTGTGCAACGAAAGAGTGTTACATGATTGATTCGCAAGCGTACTCTTAAACCCAGGGTGGATTGAATTATACTGTACTGCCACAGACGCGTAGTCGGGCAACCGAGCGAACTACTTGAGCGAGGTTGTACTGTGAATCCAGATCACATGGCAAGTCAAAGAGCAATGCCAAGGACCATACTAGAGCATTATACCCTAGGAAATGCTACATGCCCTCCCCCTTGGCATAAGCTATGAGATGTTGTTTATGGCAATGGGGCCACAAACGTAAGACAGGGGCATCACGAACCCTGCTTACTGTAACTATAGACAATCACACCTCCTATAGTTACGAAACAACGCAAGTCCGAGGATGAAGTCCACAAAGCAAGTTAGCACGACACAGACGAGGGACTCATCTGCTCAATGCTCTAATACCTTAACATTCTAAGGACTATCGTCTGCAAGGCGGATCCTCTAACTTAGGGGACGAACTCCCTAGACAGCACTCACACCAGTGATGAAACAATTAGGTTGAGTCATTAGACTAGCACTTGTCCAAACCTTAGGTCCAGTTACCCTGCACTGCAGTGTAACCTTCGCTTGAGGTGGCTTTCCAACTAAAGGCATAAGGCATATCGTCTAGAGCAGCAAGCCAGACACAACTAACTGCCACATAGTGTATCTCATGGGTAAGATACCAAAGCAAGTGATTCAGACACGGAACTACAATTTGCAGCTACACTGCCACAGCAAGTGCATCACAAAATGGAGCCGTGGATAAGGGAACATAACCCATGCAAAACAATTAACCAAGAGACATGCATGCAAGTCCCAATTCACGAATCCCCCTCCCAGACCCTTCCACCCTCCCTCCCTCCCAGATCCAAGCTGGCTGGTGTTGAAGCTCCAAGGGTCATCAGCCGCAAGTGGCTGGAAAAGTCTCAAGCCGCAAATGGCTTAATCAAGGGATGCCCGTAAGTGGGACTTAAGAAAGGACTGGGGCAGCTGCCACGTCATCAGCCAGATGGCGAACATGGGCAAGAGGCTCCCAAGTATTCTCAGTCTCATCGTAGCCTTTCCATTTGACTAAGTAGCGCCAAGACTTTCCAACTTTCTTCTTAGCCATGATGGCCTCCACTTCATAAACGCCGCCACGCTTGTCTGCATACAAAGGAGGTGGTGAAGTAACAGTAATTGGTACAGATGAAGACACATAAGGCTTCAGCTGGGAAACATGAAACACGGGATGAATATTTACAGTCTCAGGCAAGACGAGTCTAAAAGCTCAAGAACCAACTGCTGCAGCAATAGTAAAGGGCCCAAAATACTTAGCTGATAACTTTGACGAGAGCCCAGGTGAAAGCTGGTTTTTCCTTGCAGCCAACAACACCTGGTCCCCCACCTTAAAAGGGTGGTCTCGTCTCTTTCTATCTGCATAAGACTTCTGCCGTTGCTGTGCAGAGGCAAGATTAGATTTGGCACTCTTTAAGGCAGTCTGCAGCCCCTCAACCCAGTCAGAAACGGCAGGATTCACAGAACGTGAGGGAACAGCAGAAGACAAGGGAGTAAGGGGATGGCGCCCATGATTCAGGAAGAAGGGTGTCTGCAGTGTTGAAGCCTGAAGTGAGTTATTATATGCAAACTCCACCATACTCAAATACTTGCACCAGTCATCCTGCCTGGGACCCACAAACCCTCTCAGCATGTCTTCCATGGTCCTGTTCATTCTCTCAGTCTGCCCATCCGTCTGAGGGTGGTAAGCAGTAGACATAGCAATCTCAGTACCCAATATTTTCACAAAGGCCTTCTAAAAATGGCTAGTGAACCTTGGATCTCTATCACTCACAATGGAGGTAGGCATTCCAAATCTCACAAAGACCCTGTCAACAAACAGTTGTGCAAGTTGAGGTGCAGTGATGGTTTTAGTGCATGCAGCCAAGACACACAACTTAGAAAACCTGTCAACAAATACCACAATAGAGTCAAAACCACAGCAGACAGGTAAATCAGTCACTAAGTCAAGGGAAATGCTATGCCAAGGTCCATCCGGAATAGGCAGTGGCTGAAGTAGAACATAAGGTACGGCTCCAGTCCCCTTAGTGCGCTGGCAGGTGTCACAAGACCTGCAAAAGTCCCTGACTGATGAGCTGAGACGTGGCCACCAAAATTCCCTGCACACTAATTCATACATCTTGTTAATCCCAAGATGGCCAGAAAAGGGGGTGGCATGACACTCTCTCAGTACCTTCTCTCGCAATGCATCAGGGACATACACTCTACCTGACTGCACCGAATAAGGTACAGTGTCTCTCATCACCAAAACACCTTCTTCCACAAGTTTAGCAACTGAAACACACAGCAAAGCAATTTCTGGTAGGAGGGACGAGACAGAAACAGAGGAGACATGCATTACTGCCAAATCAACACGCCTAGACAAAGCATCTGCAACAACATTGTCAGTGCCCTTCACATATTTAATATCAGGCATGAATCTCATGATTTCAGTAAGCCATCTTTCCTGCCTACTAGTCCTAACAGGAGCACTCAATAAATACTCAAGTGCTTGCTGGTCAGTGTGTACAGTAAACTTAGCACCCAGCAACAAATGCTTCCATTTAAGCAAGGCATGAACAAGAGCAAGCAACTCTCTGTCATATGGTGCTAACTTCCTCTCAGGGGGTTGGAGTTTCCTGGACTCGAAGGCAACGGGCTGCAGTCCCTTTCCTTGATCCTGCTGCAACACAGCACCAACAGCAAAACCTGAGGCATCTACATGCACAACAAAAGGTTTATCTAAATCAGGCATAAAAAGGCAAGGAGGAGTAGAAACAAGATCTTTCAGTGCTACAAAGGCTTCCCTCTGGGGTCCCTCCCAGGTCCAAGGCACATCCTTTTTGAGCAACTCAGTAAGAGGATAGGCAACATCTGCAAAATGGTCCATAAAAGTATCATAATATTGAGTAAGACCTAGAAACCCTCTCAACTGTGACACATTCAAAGGAGTGGGCCAATTGTTGGATATGAACCATGATTCACCTACAGATAATCTATGAATGATCATGATATGGATTATCATTGCGATTTCATGGGTGAACTGGTTCATATTGTGTTGGCACACTTACTACAACTCTTAATCTTAAAATACGTTAATTGTGTTGTGTAATCACACAACCATAATTGTTCCAAAGAAGATGTCAAGAAGGTGCTATGGGACACTATTGGATATGGTTGTTAATCATAAACTCGATGATACTTCATAGGTTGATACTTCATGTTCTCGGTATACGGTTTTTACAATCGAATTAAGCATGCATATGCATTTGCACGCGCATACAGTGAGCAATTGACTGTTATTGAGTTGAAGTCATACTTGGATGTAATGACTTGTGTATTGCCTTGTCGAATGCAATAGGCATTGACTATGTTTCCTATACCTATGATGAGATTAGGTCTCAGGGGACCAGTTGCTTAGGTGCAAGCTGTTTATTCCTATGACTCTAGTCGAACTACAGATCACGTGGTACTTGTTATTTGTACAGGTTCATGCTATTCAGATCCTTAGCTTTATGTCCTTTGTTGTCGTTAGTTAAATGTGGCTAGTAGCTGTGTGTGGCTTATAGATACTTGCGGCTAGTAGATGGAGATTGCAATTGCTTTCATGGGATTTCGTTGGTACTTAAGAAATCTGATCAAGCAATCTCTTGATAAGAGTGGTCTCTGTCGGTGGCAATTAGTCTTCCTTTGATCACATTACTATTGTGAAGGGAGACTGAGCTCAATCGATTGACTTGGATGATTGGCCTAGAATCGAACCTTTATCCAAAAGTGGACGTTAACGCGTATATTAGATTGGTCAACAAGTCTGGTTTATGGCTTCGTGATCGGGGCAGCAGGTCAGACATTCAATGGAGTATTCTCCAAGCAAGCTTGCTTATCAAGCAAGCTTGTTATGTGTCTCACCTGCGCATCCTTATGTTCGGCATGCGTTCGTAACTGTGTTGAGAACTTTCCGCATGCTCATTAAATCGGTAAGCCCCGACTAGTGAGAAGCGTGTATCACTTAGTCTTTAATCATTTGTTGAACCCAAAGCATTGACAAGTAGTACTGGTACAGGTGATTGTGATCATGTCATTCGACATCCATCATCTGTGAATGGTAACACCATCGGCTTTGGGTTGCAGGTAAGACTAGTCAAGTGGTGCACGTTTAGTTCATATCTTTATTTGCACGTCTCGATGCATTTCCTTTGTAATAGACATTCAATGGAGTATTCTCCAAGCAAGCTTGCTTATCAAGCAAGCTTGTTATGTGTCTCACCTGCGCATCCTTATGTTCGGCATGCGTTCGTAACTGTGTTGAGAACTTTCCGCATGCTCATTAAATCGGTGATTGTGATCATGTCATTCGACATCCATCATCTGTGAATGGTAACACCATCGGCTTTGGGTTGCAGAACCCACACCAATCCTGAATGGCTGCAACCTTCCTAGGATCCACCATAATCCCATGAGGTGTCAACAGGTGTCCAAGGTATTCCACCTGCTTAGCAACAAAATCACACTTAGACCTTTTGCAATAAAATTTATGTTCCCTGAGCACTGACAAGACTGTCCTCAAATGCTCCATATGCTCTGCAACAGATTTAGAATATATGAGGATATCGTCTAGGTACACCAGCACAAATCTATCAAGGAAGGGAGACAAGATAGAGTTCATCACAGACTGAAAGGTGGCAGGTGCATTGGTTAACCGAAAAGGCATAACAGTGAACTCATAATGACCATAACGGGTTTTAAAAGCAGTCTTTTCTATGCTGTCCTCATGCATACGTATCTGATGATATCCAGAGGCAAGGTCTAACTTAGAAAATACACAACTTCCATGCAATTGCTCGAAAATCTCATCAATCTTAGGCAATGGGTGTTGGTTCCTAACGGTAATCCTATTCAAGGCCCTGTAGTCAATGCATAAACGCCATCCACCATCCTTTTTGGGAACAAATAAGATGGGTGCACCAAATGGTGATGTCGATGGGCGGTTGAACCCCCTCTCAAGGAGCTCCTGCAACTGTGCACGTAGCTCAGCAAGCTGGGCTCCAGACAGTGGATATATGCGGGAGGCTGGAGGAGTTGCGTCCGGCTCCAATCTGATGTGGTGGTCTCCAGCACGAGAAGGAGGGAGGCCTTCAGGAAGTCCAGACAGTAATCCTTAAATTCCTGCAAAAGCTGCTCCAACTCTGGCACATTGTATGCATCAGTATCTGAAACATTGTCAGTCACTGCATTCAGTTGAATAATGTACACTGATTCACCCAACTTCACCATCTCTTCCACTTCCATGGATGAGATCACATACCCAGGCATGCCTGACCTCTGACACCCCAAAAGTACATGTGTTTTATTAGCATGAACCAAAGACACAGCATTCAATTTCCAATCCACAATTGGGTTAAAAGCAGTTAACCAAGGTTTGTCCAAGACAAGATCATAGTAGGTCAACTCAGTAGGGAGGCAGGTGACTCCAAAACCCAAGGTCCCAACAGTCAGGTCAGTTGACACACTATGTCCTACCACAGATGTCCTACCATCAGCCACTCTCACAGTAACATGTGAACTCAAAGGCACAGTGGGAAGGGCAAGCTCCTGCACAAGTTTATCATCAATAAAATTTGCAGAGGCTCCTCTGTCCAACAAAATCCTGACAGGTCTACTAGCAAGAATTCCCTCAAACTCTATGCAAGTGGAGGAAAGATCAAGACCATTCACAATGTGTCTACTGTCAAGCTGAACAAAAGAGTCAAAAGAAGTTGCGGGCAGGGGTTTCTCCTTCACACTGAGACAACCAGTCTGTACCAGGCAACGATATAAGGGCAAGCCTGTATGGGAACTGCAGTGGGGTGAGCTCTTAAAGGTGGAAGTAAGACCCAGTGCATCCAAAACAGAAGCCGAGAGCAATATATCATGAGACTGTTGTTGTGTAGTCCCTTCCAGCACCTGTTCACAGTGGCTCAGGCAAGAGAGCACAGTCAATCTAGTACCTGGCAGTAGCTGTGACACACGCTGGCTAACAGTACACTCCCTGTTACTACCATCAACAAACAAGACAACATGAGCATCACTAGAAAGAAGGTGAGGAGCTGCATCTCTCTTATACATGCACACAGGATTGATCAAGTCACTGGCATGGGGGGATGTCTGAAACTCTCTACACAAACCATGCCCATCCACAATATGGGACATGAAAGAATGGCAACAACTGTGAAAGAAATCCTGCAGATTACCAAGCCCATACAAAACAGGAATCCCATACTGGGTCACTGAACAGTTGGCAGACATCTGAAACAGGCCTCACACTGCTGTAATACCAAAGAAGTCCAACAAATCAAGTTTTATTTGATTTTTGAAAGTGATTCCTCAACTCAAGGTGTAATTGGAAGCACGGAAGAACGTCGTAGCCACCTCCACGGACCGAGCGGATGCCAAGCCTACATCTTAGGTCCCCAAAAACATTTCAGTCTGCATAAGCCAAGGATCCAACTTCATTGGATCTCCCTCTAATACAGATGGGTCTGGCAACTTGAGCGAGGGCTTCCCTGAACCTGACGAGGCTGTAGCCGATGCCGGAGTTGCCGTTGGTATGGGCTGCGGCACGACCACAGGTGCAGGTTGCGCGAGAGAGCACTGAATTAACATCTCAAGTCCCTCTGAAATGCTCTGAGTGGTATCAGCTGGAGGGGAATGCGACGGAACACTAGATCCTAATGCAACGGCTCCTTCGAGCAGGGCACCGATATCTACCAAACGCCTAAGCATACAACGAGGATCTACCCATGAACGATCTACATATACATAAGCAAGAAGATCTATGGATGGATCTGGCTCCGCGATGCCAGGACTAGGTGCACGAGCCCTTGAACCCGAACGAGGATGCCGAGACATCACAATCCGAAAGGAAAAGAAACGCACCACGAACGAACGACAAGGAACTAATCCTTGTCGCCGATACCACTGTAGCGTTAACTAAGCGGAAGAGGTTTTTATGAGACAGTGAGACGTTCGTGGTGTGCAACGAAAGAGTGTTACATGATTGATTCGCAAGCGTACTCTTAAACCCAGGGTGGATTGAATTATACTGTACTGCCACAGACGCGTAGTCGGGCAACCGAGCGAACTACTTGAGCGAGGTTGTACTGTGAATCCAGATCACATGGCTAGTCAAAGAGCAATGCCAAGGACCATACTAGAGCATTATACCCTAGGAAATGCTACAAACATGAACAATCAAGGACTGATTGGGCAAGTTTAAGGAAACACCCGGAGTGCTTGTGTAGTCCCAAACAAGTGCCTTGCCTCTCCGTGCTAGCACCACTACCTTCCTGCACCAAACGTGTCTGTAACTTGCGTTATCTCTATCTACATTCAAATGGTTCCTAACCGCGAGGTCTTTGCAGTTTCGCCCATATTAGTCATTTATTATTGTCACTGACGGAAAAGCCACTATTACTCCACTGAGGGAAAGGCATAAATAACTCATCCAATACAACAGATTCATCCGAATCAGTCCGTAAACAACCCTATATTGACTAAGAGAGGGTTTACAGGTACCACGTACCTCCATATATGTCTCATGAGTGACACCTGAGTCAGGTCAGTGACCATTATGTTTGCACCAGTCACGTCACTTGACAAATACACACAATCACAGTGGGAATTTCCCAACTTAGAAATTCTCCACTGAGCCCCAAGGGGGCCCATTTTACAACAAAAACGAGAATGTATAAAGGAGTCAAGGCCATTGAGAGTAATATTGGCGAGAGTTGGTGAGATCACTCCGCCTTGTGGGGTTCCTTTTTCACTGGTGAAAATGTTTCCACTTTCAAAGAATCCGCACATCTAATGGTGCAGTCTGCCGCGATCTATGCGACCTACTTACGCCTACGCGTACCAAATACGTACGTAGATCGGCAAAAAGCGTAGAAAATGCGAACTCCAGGGGCGATACTTGGTCGCACGCATGGCCTGCCATTGCAGCCCACTGGGAGGGCTAACCGAGGGGAGACCTGAAGAGAGGCCACAGGGAGGGTATTGGCCTGCCTAATGAGTGCTAAAAGGTATTCATATCAACGGGCTGCGGGCTGACAATCAGCCGCATAGGGGTAACCTAAGCGGCGAAGGGCAGCCATAAAAGAACCCGCCCAGGACGGAGAACGAGTCGTAACGCCATAGTAGCATGAGTCCCTATGAATACGTGCATACAAGTGGTCGGGTGGGAGATCCACCATAGAGTTCCAAAAGGTGACCACACGCTTGAACCAGATATGATGAAGGGGCCAAACGCCAACCTTAGCAAGGAGCACATCGGTGCGGACCGTCTGACGAACCCCAAGGATCATCCGTAACATGGTAAGAAACATCCTTTTCTAAATCATGAGCGAGTTCTGTGGTCAGTTGGCGAAACTCTTGATTTGATACTATTCTGCCACCGTGGCGGGGGAAAATTAAATTATTCCTGCCGTGTCTGCCACCCCGTGGCAGACGGATAAATATTGCTGGCGAAAAGGGCCAGCTTTAGCCCCGGCCTTTGGCGGTACGTGAA
>MVGU01001203.1:27500-52500 GCA_002005505.1 Botryococcus braunii
CCCTTGCTTTAATTTCAACACTGTTACATGCATATAGACTCAACTACAGCCCTTCCACAGTTTTAATTATCGTTACGCTTTAGGACTGGTTACTGAATTCTCTCTTTCTCCTTATTTTGGTTTTTACTATCCTCAAATTACAATTTCAAAATACGTGCAGTCAAATCGTTTGAGGTCATACATCTCTGCCTTCCCGATACGACTAAGTTCCTGCATTATTCCATGGTCTCTCTCTCTCTCTCTCTCTCTCTCTCTCTCTCTCTCTCTCCTCTCTCTCTCTCTCTCTCTCCTCTCTCTCTCTCTCCTCTCTCTCTCTCTCTCTCTCTCTCTCTCTCTCTCTCTCTCTCTCTCTCTCCTCTCCCTCCCCTCTCTCCCACTTTCCCCCCCCTCTCTCTCCTTCTCTCCCTCCCTCCCTACCTCTCTCTCTCTCTCTCTCTCTCTCTCTCTCTCTCTCTCTCTCTCTCTCTCTCTCTCTCTCTCTCTCTCTCTCTCTCTCTCTCTCTCTCTCTCTCTCTCTCTCTCTCTCTTTCACTCTCCCCCTCTCTCTTTCCCACTCCATATCACCTTCAGTATTTGGCCCCTAGATTCCGCGCCCCTGCATGATGGATTTTTGGTATGCGGTTAGAATAGGCTTCACACTTAATTTTAAATCAGTTCTGGTTTCTGGTTTTTTCACTCTTGTCGTTCTTCAGTTTTTATTATTATTTCTCTTCTAGTTGTTTGTGAAATATTCTGGGCTTGGCGTATCCTGCATGGTGGCGGCACGGAGGGTGTTAGACGATGTCCTCCTACTTGTGCGTTGTTAAGTAGGCACGGACATATACAAGTCAAGGACTGGTTGGCAACTGATTGATAGACACCCGGAGTGCTGCTATAGTTCCAATCAAGTCTTACAATATCTCTCATCTCTCCTAATAAGGTGACGCAGTTCAAACACGCCTAACCTGCTCTCACTCAGGTCATGCTCGTTACTTTGTCCGATGAGCTAAACTCAACTCCATATGTCTAGCTTGTTCTAACAATGTTCATCTGAGTGCTAAATCCAGGAATACAATAAGGGTTAAGTCACCTGCATGGTGGCGGCACGGAGGGTGTTAGACGATGTCCTCCTACTTGTGCGTTGTTAAGTAGGCACGGACATATACAAGTCAAGGACTGGTTGGCAACTGATTGATAGACACCCGGAGTGCTGCTATAGTTCCAATCAAGTGCCTTCCCTCTCCGTGCTTGCCCCATATGCCTCCTTTCTACAAACGTGTCTGTAACTTGCGTTATGATAGTCTTCGTTCAAATGCATGTATTGCCTGGCAGAACTCAGAGTTTTGCCTCTCCTTCCTAATTGGTATTGTCCTCATCCGGAGACTTGCCATTATTTCTCCTCTGAGGGAAAGGCATAAAATTAATTAACACAACACTTCCCCTTGCCTTTACCTCACAGAAACTTGGCCAGTCCCAGTGAGTTACGATGTCCCAGAAACACTTGTCTAACTAGTGGTTTGGTAAAAATGTCAGCCACATTTCTAGCAGATTGAATGTACTTGAATTCAACCTGCCCCTTTGCAATAGCTTCACGGGCAAAGTGACAGCTAATTGCAATATGCTTTGTGTGTTTGGAGTACACCGGATTCCTCAGGTGGTTTATACACCCTTGGTTGTCACAATGAATCTTCACTATCCACGGTAACACTCCAATTTCCTCCAGGAAACCTCTCAGCCAATTTGCTTCCTTTACAACAGCACTTGCTGCCATGAATTCAGCCTCCACTGTTGAAGTGGCAACAGCAGATTGCTTTTTACTTCCCCACACCACTGCTCCTCCAAACACAGTGAGGACAAAGCCAGTGGTAGAGAAGCGATGATCCTGATCACCTCCATAGTCGGCATCCACATAGCCTTCTAGCTCTATCTCCCCCGCTCCGAGAGTTAGAACCAAATCTCGGGTTCCTTTCAGATACTTCAACACACGGATGGCTTCATTCCAATGTGCTGTGGTGGGAGATATGCGGTAACGAGACAATACACCTACTGCTTGAGCTATGTCGGGACGTGTGGTGTTGGCTATATACAGAAGAGACCCTACTAACTCACAGTAACGGTGACCTGGAGGTAGTGGACTGCCAGCACCAATGCTGTCGCTCCCATCTCTCGGTGCAGGCCTTAGGGACATTACGAAATCTTTTGTCATGGGAGTATCAGGTCCCACTGACTCAAGATCCAAGCCAAATTTCTCTACAAGTGCATCGATTTTAGGGATGCAACTCAGGGTGATCAGCCCTTTATCTCTATCTCTCATCACTTGACATCCCAAGAAATCCTTTACTTCTCCAAGATCATGGATGGTGAACTCTTTCTTGAGGAGTCCCTTCACTCTCTCGATTTCTGACATACCCTTGGAAACTATCAGAAGATCATCAACATAGATCAGCACATAGGACTTTCCTCCATCAGTAGAGCATCTCACATACACTCCCGCATCACTCTTGCACACCTCATACCCCATGACTTCAAGTTTGTCATTCAGGGTTTTGTGCCAGGCACGTGGAGCCTGCTTCAGGCCATACAACGCCTTTCTCAATCGGCACACAATATGCTTATCCCCATTCTCAAAGCCAGGAGGTTGCGTTACATATACTTCCTCCTCGAGCTCACCATTCAGAAAGGCGGTCTTAACGTCTACCTGATGAATTTCACAGCCCTCTCTTGCAGCAACGGCCAGCAGAGCTCTTCTAGCTCCATAGCTACTAGTAGGAGCAAAAACCTCCATCACATCCACTCCAGGGATTTGTCTGCATCCCTGTGCCACTAATCTGGCCTTGAATCTCACCACATTGCCATGTGCATCCATTTTCACTGAAAATATCCAGTGAACTGGAATAACCTTATGTCCACGAGGTCTTGGCACATACTCCATGACCTCATGAGTATCTAGGGAATTTTGCTCTTCCTGCATAGCTGCCTTCCAGTATTCCCACTGGGGAGACATCTGTGCTTCTCTCAAATTAGAGGGAACGTGAATTTTCCCAAATCTGACACCTGTGTGCTTTTCCTTTGTATTGCCTGATTTTCCCTCACTTTGTCCAGAACCCACTACTCTTCCACTGACACTCGCTGAGTTACACATCACAGGCTCTCCAGTAGGAGTAGAATGCACTCTCATAGCACGCTCTCGCTTGGACTCACACTTGGCTTTGCACAAGTTACTCTGCTCATCCCTCACATCATCCTCCCATGCACAGGTACCTCTCGGACAGTCTTTGTAATTTGGATTTCCTTCACATTGTCCAGACGTCCGATTCACCTCCTCGGACACACTCTGACATGCCTGCAAGAGTTCAGACTCTTCAGGTCTCTCACAAACAACATCGGGATATGGCAGAGTGTCTGCATACTTCCCCTGATTCACGTGATCCACATGCCTCTCAGACCGACTGCATGTCACTGTTGGGAGTGACCTCACATCTCTGACATCACTCTCCCAGGCACAGGTACCTCTCAGTGAGCACTTGTAATTTGGTCTGTCTCCACAATGTCTGTGCTCCTGATTCACCTCCTCCTCTCGTCCCTTACACGGAGTCAAGGATGCAGACCCTGTCTCCCGCTCACAATCATGTTTGGCTGGTGCAGAGGGAGCATATGATGCTTCCTCTGACCGGTGGCTGCCACCACAGTCCCGTCCAGGAGTGCTCTGACTGGACGGGTTGCCAAAAGAACTCTGCATGGTCACATCTCTTACATTTCTCTCAATCACTGAACAGGACCCACCCATGCTGCTCAGCTCCCCGGGACCATTTGCAGCTTTGCATGTAGCTGCCCCCCTCACTGCACTCACATGCAATTCATGCCCCTCATGTGAATCACCCTCTAGCTGCACTTCCCCTGGTCCCTGTGACAGAGAGTCACCTTCAGTCAACCCCTCTCGCTCTCTGCTCTCTCCCTTCTCCTGTGGCAGCAGGAGGTCTTTGGCGGCAATGCGTTGTTCGTGTCGTTGGGCCCGGGTCAGGCCATCCAATTGGTGGTTGCGGCATTCAGACCTAGTTGGTCTGAAGACCTCCTGGGCTCGCTCCATCTGTGGTCGAAGGTGGGAGTCCCCTCTCACTCCTCTGGCTAAGTCCTGTACTGCCTCCAGGGTTTGATCCATCTCCACTGGGTCACACAGTCTTCTGGATTTAGACTCGGGCTCAGCCTCCCTGGGGGTCCTGTGACAGGCTGTGTGGGGAGGTTGCTGGAGGCTGGCAGGTACTCAGGCTCACTGTGTGGGTCATCCAGATCTGTCTCAAGGCTGATGTTGGTTGTGTCAGGGGAGGTACCGGGAAAGACTGGGGGAGTGTCACTTGCAGAGGACTCAGGACACAGGAACTCTGTAGGCTGTGTTGGGGAAGCACTCATGCCAACCCGAGAGGCTCCCCTGAGGTGCTCTACGAAAACCACATCTCTGCTCTCCTTCCAGATACCCCCTCCCACATATATCCGATAGGCTTTGGAGGAGGCTGAGTAACCAGTAAGCATCCCTGGCACAGTTTTGGGGGAAAACACAGAGCGCTGGACATCAGGGATGTGCACAAAGGCCAAGCAACCCCAGGTACGCAATGGGGTTACATTTGGTTTGTAGCCAAAAAATAATTCTGATGGCGTGCGGTCCCTCCCGGTACTGGGACCCATGTTCAGTAGGGTGCAGGCAGTTTCCAGGGCCTCCTTCCACAACGTTGGACTGGCAGCTGCAAAAGCCAGAAGAGTCCTGGTACGTTCCTTGAGGGTGCGATTGGCTCTTTCAGCTGCTCCATTCTGTTGCGGGGTGTAAGGAGCTGAGGTCTCCAATTTAGTCCCCTGGGATGCACAAAATTCTTTGAACGTGGCATTCAGAAATTCAGTTCCACGGTCACATCGGACACACTTCACTTTGGTTTTCTTCTGGGTCTGCCAATATAGAAGGAGGTCCCGCACAGCAGCACTGATGGCATCTTTGGACTTCACAGGCAGGACTGCCTTTAACTGAGATGACTCATCCAAAGCAGTCACCCAGTAACGTTCACCAGTTACTGCAGCAGGAAAAATGGGGCCCACAGTGTCAATATGTACTCTGTCAAGTGGTTCAACAGCTGGTCTACTACTTACTCCAAATGGAGGCCGAGACGTCTTTCCCTCAATACATGCTTCACAGAAGACTGGACAATTGGAGCAGGGGCATAGGGATGTATCAAGTCCTGAGACCAGGTCCTCATTGGTTAGGCGCTGCATCCATGTTTCACCTGGATGTCCCATTCTGCTATGCCAGAGGTATCGTCTGGCACAGTTGTGTGAGTTTTGGGTGGGGGTTTTGGACTTCACAGCAGCCGAGATGATTCTGTGGTTAACACTGGGACTCAGAGCTACAACTTGATGAATGTAAAATAGCCCTTTCTCTGCACTGATCCGAGACCTCCAGCTGTTTGGACCACAGACTTCAGTGAATGCTCCAACATCATCTGTGCGAAAGACTGCCCCATCCCGCAATGCTGCAGATACTGACAGTATGTTTGAGGTTGCAGAAGGAACACACTGAACATGATGTATCCACAAGGGAACTCCCACTCGACTGAGGATGCAGACAGAGCCAGATGCTACAATTCCTCCAGTGGCATCTGAAGTGGCCAGATGTAATGGGATGGGTTTGGCATGCACAGTTGGATTATGTAGCAAGGTCACATCATTCACCAGATGTACAGATGCTCCACTGTCCACCAGCCAGGATTGCAGAGACGAATTTCTGACAGGAGTCTTCAGGATGTTGAGGGAAATTATGTATGGCATACCTCTAGGTGGTGGAGGTGGGGGAGCTGGGGGTTGAAACCATGCAGGAAAGGCATCCAGTCCAGGGTGCGCCAGCTGGGCTGCAGGAGGGTGTGGGCCACCCATAGGTGGAGGTCCCTGTAGCCACATTCCCTGCAGTTGTTGGACCGCTGCCACTACGTTCCGTTGGGTCTCCTCGTCCCGCTTCCTCTTTCGACAGTCCCTCCAGTAATGCCCCTTCTTATTGCAGTAGTTGCAGATGCCCTTTGTCTCGGACTTGGCCTCAGAGACAGTTGGTTGGGCCTGCTGATGGGCTGCACTGGCAGCTGGTGGGGTATTGGTTCCACTGGAGCCTTGTCCAAGAGCCAAAACCCTTGGTTGGCGAGGAGCATATTCATCAAAACCCACTGCCGCTGCTGTGTTGCGCAGAAGTCCAGCCAGCTTCTCCAGGGGTTGTGCTGCAGCAGTTGTGATCATTCCTGGCTCTTTAGCTGCATCAGGCAAGCCCTGCACAATCTGGGTTGCAACGTGTGCATCCAGTAGAGCATGGTTGTTCCTGTCAAGGCATGCCTTCAGGTTGATCATTCTGTTGACATACTGCGATATCGTCTCGTCATGTTTCATTCCCTGGTTCATTTCTTGGAGCCAGTCTGCATTGGCCTGGATATTATATCCACCAATAAACTTTCTGCAGATGAACTCATATGCATCATAGGCAGAGGGCAGATTAGACAGAGGTCCCAGCCATTCCTCTGGAACTGACTCATAAATCAGCAACATTGCGGCTGCATCATGTGCTGTACCAGGCATAGCCTCCAGGATGGCAGGCAGAGACCCTTTTGACTCATTTGCTGCCAAAAATGCATTCTTCCAAACAATAATATTTGTCCCCCGTTCCTTCAGTTTTATGTGTACCTTGACATTTGTTGGGATAATCTTGGGCAGCTCATCTCCGCTGCCTCTTGAGGTGCTGGGAGTACATGGTTCTCTGATGGGCGTGGATGAGGCTGGTTCACTGCTTGACGTTGATGCTCCACTAGCTGATGATCCTTTCTTCTTGGAAGTCATAATTCCCCAGTTGTCTTATAACTCCAGTACTCGCAACGTAGCAGCAAGATCTTACTCTAGCGGACAGCCAACGTGAAGGTGAAAAATGTAGTCTTTGACGATAAAGGCTCTCTCGCCAGGATTGCGGTCTCCACGTTGTCCTCCTTCTCTGATTAGTTCGTTGTATGACGGAGGTCCTGATCTCAAGCGCGCTGGGACGTTGAGGTTGGTAGTCTTCCTGGCTGTTTGCTTTGTTCGCTTCTTCGCCATTCACAGTCTAGTGAGCTCCGATTTAGGCGCCACCCACTCTCAGCATCCGAGCCCGTGGGCCCATAACCTGAAATATTCTGGGCTTGGCGTATCCTGCATGGTGGCGGCACGGAGGGTGTTAGACGATGTCCTCCTACTTGTGCGTTGTTAAGTAGGCACGGACATATACAAGTCAAGGACTGGTTGGCAACTGATTGATAGACACCCGGAGTGCTGCTATAGTTCCAATCAAGTCTTACAATATCTCTCATCTCTCCTAATAAGGTGACGCAGTTCAAACACGCCTAACCTGCTCTCACTCAGGTCATGCTCGTTACTTTGTCCGATGAGCTAAACTCAACTCCATATGTCTAGCTTGTTCTAACAATGTTCATCTGAGTGCTAAATCCAGGAATACAATAAGGGTTAAGTCACCTGCATGGTGGCGGCACGGAGGGTGTTAGACGATGTCCTCCTACTTGTGCGTTGTTAAGTAGGCACGGACATATACAAGTCAAGGACTGGTTGGCAACTGATTGATAGACACCCGGAGTGCTGCTATAGTTCCAATCAAGTGCCTTCCCTCTCCGTGCTTGCCCCATATGCCTCCTTTCTACAAACGTGTCTGTAACTTGCGTTATGATAGTCTTCGTTCAAATGCATGTATTGCCTGGCAGAACTCAGAGTTTTGCCTCTCCTTCCTAATTGGTATTGTCCTCATCCGGAGACTTGCCATTATTTCTCCTCTGAGGGAAAGGCATAAAATTAATTAACACAACAGTTTGGCTTTCACTTTTTATGTTTTGTGTTTTTTGATTTTATGTTTTGTGTGTGTGTGTGTGTGTGTGTGTGTGTGTGTGTGCATGTGTGTGTGTGTGTGTGTGTGTGTGTGTGGGTGTCTGTGTATGGCTGTATGTGTGTGTGTGTGTGTGTGTGTGTGTGTGTGTGTGTGTGTTTTTGTGTGTGTGGGTGGCTGTATGTGTGTGTGTGTGTGTGTGTGTGTGTGTGTGTGTGTGTGTGTGTGTGTGTGTGTGTGTGTGTGTGTGTGAAGGAAAGGCGCAGCCTAGGCTTGCATGATGCAACGACGTTGTGACTTCATGATGAATTCATCAAGCCGACGGGTAGCAGGAGCTCGACTGTTCAGTTAAGGAAAAAAAATACACAAAACTGTGTAAATTCGCCATTATGGCGACAAGAAAATGTAATTCTATGACCCTAATTCGCCACCCAGTGGCGACAGGAAAAAAAATTGTCGGGCTCAAAATCGCCAAATTGGCTAATTGCCAAAAACCTTAATAATAACACTGCCTACGAGTCGTAGGCTACGACGCCGCCGTTGACCCGCCGGTCTTCGAAGTCCTTTCTCAAGCCCAATGTCGCATCTACCGACCATAGCTGATGGAGGTCTGCATCGCAACATCCCGTGTTTGCATTCGTTGAAATGAAATTATCTTTATGCATATAAGAGCAGCTCCCGTTTTTAACCGCTTAAAATGGTTGCACCCGAAGACAGGGAAGTTATCCTCGTTACGGGCGGAACAGGACTGGTAGGGAAGGCTGTTCAGGAGATAATTGATGAGTGCCCTATGTCACACGAAGAATGGATATTTGTAGGAAGTAAAGATGCGGACTTGACTTGCTATGATTCAGCAAAGGCGTTGTTCGAGCGGGTGAAGCCAACCAAGGTTCTGCACCTAGCGGCGTTCGTGGGCGGTTTATTTGCAAACATGGTGACGTCCTTAGAGCCCTGGGGAAATACCTGCTGTTCTAAACGCAATCGACGCTTTCGGTTTTTTGCGAGTTGCTTTTCCGTTTGGCCAGATAAAAGCAACCTACTTTGCAAGTTCGCGAAGTTGCATCAATTCAAAGACATGTTCCCTGTTGTGCTCATAACAGTTACCTTACCGTGCTACTTCATCTGACAATATCTTTGCTTCATTTATTTTTTGAGCTCCCCAGCCGGTCTTGTTCATCCGCTTTGGTAAAACTGACGGTGACGTACCGCTGTATAATATCCACTAAATTGGATTGTAAGGACGTTGCAAATTGATATAACCCTGTATATTCATGAAGTTAAAGTCCAACAAAATGGAACAGGAATATCAGGTGGAGTTCTGGCGGAAGAACGTCCTCATGCAAGACAACATCATGGTTTTGTGCAAAACCACTGGAGTTAAAAAACTTGTTTCATGCCTGTCCACCTGCATTTTTCCAGATAAGACAACTTATCCCATCAATGAGACCATGGTCCACAGTGGTCCCCCGCACCCAGCACATGAGGTAAAGTGGCATTCCTCTGCCTTTACTACTTGGCAGCATATTTCCGAACATGTCTCTGAAGAAAGTTGATTATTGTTTGGTACCCGTGTACTGGGCTCACATTGATACCCAACACGGCATTTTTCCGGCCTCCCTTGTTGGAGCCGTCCCACCCTCCCCAAATCGACCCTATAATATCCCCTACAGTCCCCGAGGCCTCCCGTGTTGGAGCCTTCCTACCCTCGTCAAAGGGACCTTACAGTATTCCCTATAGTGTCCCATAATGCATTTCATATCGACTCCCCTATATTGCCTCTGCCTGGGGTTGGGGGGTGGTTGGGGGGTTGTGGGGGGGGGGGGGGGGGGGGCTTACACTTTCTTACCCCCTGCCTCCTCCCCCTACATCCACCGGGGTAAGAGGAAGAGGGAGAAAGGGGAAGAAAAGGGGGGGGGGGCGACATGGCATGCTACATTGTTCTCATCTCGTCTGAAACACAATACCATTGGTTTCAAATTGTGACTGGCTTAAATTTATGAACATCTTGACACCCCGAGTAAATGCAGGGTTATGCATATGCCAAGCGGCTAGTGGATGTGCAAAATAGGCTTTACAAGGCTGAATATGGCTGCAATTTCACATCTGTCGTTCCCACAAATATTTTTGGGAAACATGATAACTTCGACATGATCAATGGTATGCCTACCACGACAACTCTGTCCCCGTGTGTGTGTGTGTGTGTGTGTGTGTGTGTGTGTGTGTGTGTGTGTGTGTGTGTGTGTAAGTGTGTGTGTGTGTGTAAGTGTGAGTGTGTGTGTGGGGGGGGGGAGGGGGGTGTGTGTGTGTGCGTGGGCGTGTGTGTGTGGGCGTGTGTATGCATGCGAGCGCCTGTGCGTGCGTGTGTGGGTGGGGGAGGGGGAGATGAAGCGCACGGTTGTTCCATGTGTGTCATCTTGTTAATACTCTTATTCTTATTTTTCCCTTAGGATCTTGACTGGCTTATCCCATTCTTGTCTTGCAAGGGCCGCTTGCATATCCCTTTCTAAATCCCTGACAATGTTGATACCATCTTTGATAAATTTGCCTGTTGTGGAGCAAGTCGGTACTGACGGGAGCTTAAGAACCAGCGTGATAATGGGCGACCCTAGGTTCAGAACCTGAAGTGGAACTCTGGCGGGATTCCTGGAAGAGCAGGTCATGTGATGCCAGGACTCATACACAAAGCATATCTGGCCAAGCAGAGTGGCAAAGACTTCACCATCATGGGGACCGGCAAAGCCTTGTAAGCTCCCTTGAAAGGCATCTTCGACAAAGCAAGTCACTTTTGTAAAGCTATTTTGTTTGCTAGAACATACATCTGTTTAAAATCATGATATGTATCCCATCATGTTCCTATCTGGGTTTTTTGCGCAGGAATTGGATGAATGCCGTCCAGGCTTTGCGGTCATGGTTTGTTACACATCATGGGCATGCGGTTTAGCTTCTAAGATATAACTAGCCAAATAAGTGATACTTCAATGATGCAACGTGGGACGCCATCTTTGCATAACTCCTCCCTCCCCCCCAGGGGGGATAAGAGAGAATAATACGCACTCATTACATGTCATCCAGTGTTGGGGAAGTTGAAAACATGTTGGTTTTTCATGCGGACTGTAGGCGTCAATTCATATACTCATTGGACCTTGCCAAGCTGATGATCTGGGTCTTGCGCGAATATCCTGAAGTGGACCCAATTATTCTTTCTGTTGGAGAGGAAGACGAGGTCTCCATCAAGGAAGTAGCTTTGACCATTGCTGATATTCTCAAAATACCAAAGGTAGAGCAATTAGTTCTTCATTCGTTTTCCACCAGCTGTTCCCAAGCTTTCTGTACCCTCATTACCAGGCAAATATTCCTCTGGTGTAATGGGGTAATGTGCCAGAGTGGCTTTCACGTCCACTGTGCTAGAGTACAACATATGTACATGTGTTGAGGAAACTGACAACCATGTCTTTGTTGTAAATGAAAAGAACTTGGTGTCTTTTCAGCGTCTTTCACGAGTATCACTACCTCACCCTGTGTCTAGCTATAGTCTTAGTACTGTAAACCATCATTAAAACAACCTCTAATTGTGCGTTCACAAACTGAGTTATTCATTTTGTAACCCTCACTGCAGAATCGCATAAATCATGGATTTGTTCTTTTGATTGTCGTAAAAAATATGTTGCACTATTTGGAAGTTTCCATTTTGGGAGTTAAACCGCCTCATGACACGCATGGGGCATGGGTCAGCATATTGCATTAGTTTGTCTCTACCCCTCTGTCATCACCAAGTCTGCAACTGGGCATGGATTGATTTGTTGGAATTGTGTGATATTTTAACATTGGATATCCAACAAGGACTGCATCATGATAGTCTTGCCGATGTAATAAATTTGTCGCTCTAATCCCACTCAATACTGTCAGATTTGTTTTGTTTTGGGTGCAGGAGAAGGTGGTGTTTGACCCAACAAAATCGGATGGGCAGTATAAGAAAACTGCATCTAATTCCAAACTTAAGGCCTACCTTCCCCACTTCAAGTTTACTCCACTTAAGGATGCTGTAAGGGAGACTATTGCATGGTTCGAGCAAAATTATGAGGTTGCACGGAAGTAGTAGCAGTATGCGCAATGTACTGGAACTTTGAATATCAATTGCCCTAGAGCGTTGTTATTAGCGATTATGGGCAATTGGCAACACCCGTGTCCATGTAGTAGACAAGTTGTTAAGGATGTCGGCCTCAGCTGCATCCCGTAGGACTGTCTGCTGTTTCAGTTTGGGAACTCATGGACATGCAGCATCTCAAATGCCCTGTATCTTTTCGAACAGCGAGCATGCGGAACTCTGACGGAAGTAGTAGCAGTATGCGCAATGTACTGGAACTTTGAATATCAATTGCCCTAGAGCGTTGTTATTAGCGATTATGGGCAATTGGCAACACCCGTGTCCATGTAGTAGACAAGTAGTTAAGGATGTCGGCCTCAGCTGCATCCCGTAGGACTGTCTGCTGTTTCAGTTTGGGAACTCATGGACATGCAGCATCTCAAATGCCCTGTATCTTTTCGAACAGCGAGCATGCGGAACTCTGACGTTAGGAAATGGATGCCCTCTCTTGCTATCCATGAGACGTCGCCGGGAAAGGTGTCTAGAAGCTGAGCTATTCCCCAGAAGAATTGACGGTCGAGGGCATGGAGGGACATGGGAGGATGTTGGAGAGACGCCATGTCATTGCTGCTTCAAACAGAGTTTTTAACTGTGATGCAGTCGCTCTTAATTGGTGTGCATCCACCTCGCATGTACCACTCCTTCCATGATCATGAGGAACATTCATGACATCAATAGTGTTTCGCACGATGCGACTTGCGAGCAAAGATAGTACCTGTTGAAGCCACCATAAGAGGTGCAGGCGAAATGCCAGCTGCAAACACCTACACAAGATGAAATAATTACTTCATATGCCTCAACTATTGCATATCAAGAGTGGTGCGAAGGCATTACCGCACGGGCAACGATGTTGTAGGATGGGTCATAAAAGAAGTAAATACATACCCTCTCGACAGCCGCCTCAGAATGTCGAGTATGCTGCCCTACCCTCTGCTGATATGTAGCAGCCAAACTGCTGGGTGTCATATTCACTACACTATTCTGGGGTTCCCTGTGACGAAGGTTTTTTCGGAAAGTCTTCGTATTCCATTTGTGAATATGAAGATTTGCGAAGACTTGCGAAGCATTTACGAAGATTTGCGAAGCATTTACGAATTAGTGTCAAAGGTCCAGGAAATACGGCTTGAAAATGCGAAAAAATTGCGAATTTCAGATGAAAGGTATGCGAACGATTTACGAATGGTTTGGTAGATTTTACAGATAAATTTATTTTTCCGAAATGGTTTACGAAGGATCATTACGAAGGATTTGCGAATAATACCCGACATATTTGCGAAAGTGTGGACGAATGAAATACGATGTGGCAACGAAGGATATGCGAAGGGTTTAGGAGCGGTTTACGAAGGATAGGCCAGACTTTCGAGAATGATTTACGGCGGAAATACGAAGACTTTACGAATCGGCCACGATGAAAATGACGTATATGCGAAGGAAATACGGATGACTAGAAATTTACATACAAAGTTACCTTCCCAGAGCCCATTCCCTTAATTACCTCATCCGCCTCTGCAGCTAAGTACAACGATGAAGTGGTAATATCCTCCTTTAACAAAGCAACTAGCATTTCGACCTAAGCGCTACTATTGCACTAGTAACTATCGTGAGAAGACTGACAATCATATAGTATATATGACAACAACCTCGAGCTCGTCCGACGGTATTACTGACAATGGTAATTGTGCCATTGTACTCATTTAACAAAGTAGAGAGCTCAAGCGTCGATAACAAGCACATCCAAATGCCTCCCCTCAAACCCTGGGGAGACGCACGGCACAAAACAGTGACCAAATGTTCAAGGGTCAAAACTCAAGTGATCCTCAGCAAGGTCTCAGCCAATAACTATGGCTTAGATAAATCATGAAGTTAAAACAACTAGGAGATTCGAACCACGAATCCTTCCGCAGTATCGAACAGTACCCCGATCGACAATTCGACAGGGAGTCTCAATCCTAAAAGCGCGTATATACCACTCCAGCTCACTCGAGTCGAACCGTAAAACCAGAAATCGAGGCGCAGTCTCTTTCACTAACGTGTAAGAACTAGACCTAACACGTTTTCTATGCAGTGAGGGCTGCAAGGCCTCCCTGAGCTTCCCATGACCAGGGAAAACACTCAGTTCACACCAAATTGTCTAAGTAAATTCTAAAATTATCTCAAACACAATGCCACACTACAAGACCACTTTCCAGGTGTACCTAGTGGCAAACTTGCACGTTGCGCACCAGCGCAACGACGTCTGAAAAACACCTAACCAGCCACAGCCCCTTTCAGTTTAAACCAAAATCTTAACAACTCTACAGAAGACTGTAGAGTTGAGTTGACTACATTGGAGGAAAATTACAGCCCTTAACAATGGGCAGTATCTCCTCAACTAGATTTCACCTCAAAAGGTTGTCTGTCACACACAAGAGTATCCCAACCATCACACATCATGGCCCATCCCTACCTCAATAATCCAATCAAAATTATGTCTTATCATGTTACAAAATTGTCACAGGAAGCAAAGAAGTGACCAGCCTCTCATCAGAATGGTCCCCTTGCACCAATATTCCAAAATAACACTCACCATTAAGACAGGAACTGCTCACAACAAGAACAGATGCCCCCCTTTACAAATGCACACATAGACATAAGCATGACCTGGCAATCTAACCATAGGAACAAACTTTAGATCATGGTGCTTGGAACCATACACACAACCACATCCCTCATGACATATGAGTTGATCTTAACATGCTGTATCCAGATAGTTTTGAGCAAGTACACAACCCTCTTGAGTCCTTCACCTGACTCTCCTGATCAGCTACTTGCCCAAACACTTGAACCAACAGCTAGAACATCTCAATCCTTTGGTTTCTTGGATTCCCAATTATAAAATCTAGAAATGAAAAGTGCCATTCCATAAAAGAATACATCAAGCAATCTTGGCAACATTGCTCCTTTGTTAACTTGGAAAGTACCTTTGTTGTTGCAGCCCATCAATGCTTCAAAATCCAAGCACTCCAAGATGTATCTTGATGTAATTTTTTGGAAAATACAACACCATTGTCACACTAACCAAGTTTATCATCAGTTGCAGATCTCACCCTTTGTGACCCACAACCTAATACACTACTACTTTTCACTTCTTCCCCAGTCATTACCAAAATCAACTTGAAATCCTCATTACTTCCAAACTGATGGTGCAACACTTGATGGCACTCACATCTCAATTCTTGAGCTCCAGAAACACTTCTTAGCATCTCCACAAAATCTCCTCCCTCCTCCGGAGAGAAATCTGGGTCACGATCTCCCATACGTTTGAGCAATGATAACTCGAAAAACACTCGTTTCCATAAGTTCCGCGCTAACCACTCAGATTACTTCTTCCATGAATCTGAGCTTAAGGTTTGAAGACAAATGTCATTACCTTATGCCATCATGTTAAATCATCAAGAAGTTGGTGCAGTACCAGACTTCCCTACCAAAACGCGTGTGCGCATGCGATCAAATTTATCGTTGCGCAACGATAACTTTGAAACTTCTCATGACTCAATTTTGCATCAGCTTCGGTCCAAATACTCCCACAATTGGCAAGCATACTCAGCTCACACATTTTTGGGATTCTAGTTGCTGCCATGCAAGTTTCATCTTTACTCAAGCATAGATCTCTTATGTTGATCTACAAGCCCTTGTGGTGATTAAGATTTGCATGTGCAGCACCCTCTTACAACACACACATACACATGAATGTGCAAAAAGACAATCCACACTAACTCTCGTCCCAATCCGATATCATGTAGACTAGTCTTGTCAAACATGCCAATGCACATACACAACATGCACATAAGCACTTCTTCAATACCAATCCCATACCCTTGCTTAGAGCCCCCCCACTTTTACTTTTCTTGGTCGAGGCTCAAATCCTAAAATTAATAGGACAAACCTACAGAAGAAAACTGTAGACCGCCCGAGAGGATGTGCCCGGGATGAATCCTCATCAAGGGGCCCACTCCAGCTACAAAAGCAGAAGTTGCTTGAGGCACTTAATCAGCCCACCAGCCATCCTCTTTCCCTGCATCCTCAATCAATGCAACTCAAAGTTAGTTTCATGCAAACATTTACTCATGCCAGCTCTAGAAGACCAGTCATGTTCTCTTCACTCACATTGTATCACAATGCCAGACTAACTCACCATTTTACTGATTTACATACACCAAGGGTTTTGAACCCTGGTATTCATTCATCAATCAGCATAATACCAATAAATCGAGCTATCCCATACCTTGGATGATTATGATAGTTTCAGTATCCTTGCAAGGAGCCACTCATTACTCTTGTATGCAATCTCCCACCATCCAAATCTCAACAAATCACCCTTCTGAAGCACATCTGGACCATGCACCATGTACCATGATGTAATCATAGGTGATCAACCCGGCTGAAACTCCACATCAACACCCCTCAATGGTGTCAAACGCAACTGAAATAGCACTCTCTCGCGCCAACCAATATTTTCACCACGACTATTCTCGAAGCAAGCATACAAACAACATTCCCGTCTTTCAAATGACACATCACTTGGCTCAGCCACCTCTGTCGAGAAGATGCATTCCCATTGGCAAATGCACAAGCCTTTGAGATGCAAGCCGTATCCGATGTTGTATGATGGGACCACTTGTTGATGTAGCTTCATCCTGTCGTCTCAAGACTCCGAGCCCGCTCGCTTGTTTCGCAGCTGCTCAACTTAGAGTGAATGGTTCATGGCACTTGCGATGTTGTCCTCTCTCAGAGAGGTGGTGAAACAAAGGGAGACGTGTATGCAAGTTTAATAATAAGAGATACTAGGGTTTAAGGAAGGGGTGACACCGCGAGACAGTAAACGTGACGCCGATTCCTCTTACAATACGCAGCTCCTCCTCACGCAGGCGATTCCGAGTCTCCAATAAACAATATGGCCAACGCCAATACAATATAATATGCAACAGATATATCCAGGCCCCAAAGATAAGTGTGTCTCTCGAAGTGTGTGTCCAACTTGTGGTGAACCCGGCTACGTCGCCCTTCTATGTGATGCTCTCGCGAGCACCACGAGAAGGATGACGAGAGGGCATCCTTTTGGACATTTCATGAACATCCTATATTGTGAAGCTTCTCGTAGTACGACGTGCGTGAAGACACATGCGCACACATGCAGGCGTGCACGTAATTCGAAAGACCTGCACATAATTCGAAAGGCGAGCCGCATGAGGTACGCAGACGCGGCACCGCACGCGTCACCTCACTACATACTCCCCCCCCTATTCCTGTGCGTCCCCGCGCAGAAGGCAGAGCGCAACAAAACAACAAAAGACCTTCCAACATGTGGAGACTCAGAACACTACCTACGGGCAACCCGCCTCCCGTGTTGCCAGACCCCAGCCGATCGCTGCGTATCGGGGTCCCCACCATATAGAAATAAGAATAAGTATCATTCATGACAAACATGACAAAAGACGAAACGGAGGAAACAGCTAAGTCCACGTAGAGCCAAAAGTCCAGAAGTTCATAAGTCGAGAAGTCCACAAGTCCATAAGGCAAAGTTCAAGTGAGGTTCAAACCAAGTTCAAGTCCAAAGTTCCAGAGTCCAAAGTTCCGTGTCCAGTGGCAATGAAGTGAAGCGGCCATGTCGAGCCTAATGTGCACAATGATCTATCCAGGTAAGGGACCCATGGTCCACCCTACCGGGTAAGGCAGCCTTACCCTAGCCTATCCACAGTCCATATGGCCAAACAGAGAGACCCCTCCAAGGAGGGCCAACCGGTCGACGGGGCCTAAGGGCGAATCCGAGGGATTGTGCCCCTGGGAGGCAATGGAGGCAACCCGTGACTCCCTCTGTACTGCTCCACTTGCTGGCGGCAGCGCGTAAAATTCGTGAGTGGTTCCCACGTATCGTCGTCGGGCGTGTAACCTTTCCATCGCACAAGGTATTGCATATGCGGGGTTCCATCCGGGTCGTAGAGAGTGCGGCCGCGGTCGTCCATGAGTGGCTTGTGGTCCACAATGCCACCAATCTCGTATTCGATATGGTCGTTGACGAGGTGCGGGGGCGGCGGCGGCGGACGCACACGTGCGACATCAGCGGTACGGTAGGGGGTGAGGAAGTTGACATTCACGGTCGGATGATACCGGTCGTAGCCGTCTGGAAACTCCAAGCGGTACGCGTTGGGGCCAGGCGAGCTAAGGACCTTGAAGGGTCCCACACGCCGAGGCGCAAACTTCTGTGGAAGTTTCCTGTGAACTGCAAAGAAGTCCCGATCCACAAGCACGTAGTCACCCGGCGCAAACGACACATCGCTGCGACGCCTATTTGCATAGGCAGTTTGCCGGTCCTGGGCTGCAGCCAAAAACTTTTGTGCCCGTCGGATGTCCAAACCCATCTTCCTCACAAACTCATCCGCACTCCCAACTCCAGTTTTTCCCAAGTGCCCATTTGCAAACGGGACGTTCGGATCTTGACCATATGTAAGCCTGAAGGGTGTTGTGTTGATAGAAGTTTGCCAAGAGTTATTGTACGCAAATTCGGCTTCGGGCAAATAACTATCCCAATCCCTTCCATGATCTGCAACATAATGTTTCAGATAGTCTCCCAAAATGCGGTTTGTCCTTTCAGTTTGCCCATCTGTTTGAGGATGGAAGGCAGTTGAAAGGGCAGGCCGACATCCCGTAAGTTCATGTAACGCCTTCATAAACTTACTCACAAAGCGGGGGTCCCGATCAGAAACAATTTCCTCCGGATATCCATGATACATCCATACCCGTGTCCTTAGCAATTGTGCCACCGTATAAGCATCCGCATTCATGGTTGTAGCTGCAAAATGAGCACACTTGCTAAGCCTATCCACGACAACCCAAATAGCATCATTTCCAATGGGAGTCTTTGGCAAATTAGTAATGAAATCCATGGACAAACTTTGCCACTTCCTGACTGGTATTTGTAAAGGGTGAAGAAGACCAGCAGGCAAAGTATTCCGAGCCTTGACCCGCTGGCAAGAGTCACAATGAGCAACATAGGCTTTGACATCCTCATACATTCCAGGCCAATACCATTCCCTTGTGAGAAGCTCATACATGCGAGTTACTCCAGGGTGGCCAACATGAGGCGGGTCATGCAATGCTTCCAAAATTCCACGTCGCAGATTCTCAACAACAAGTTCCCCATTCTTCCTTTCCTCAAACAATGCAGGAACATACTTCCGTCCATTCCTTTCCCAAAAGCCTCCCTTAAAACTAACCTTCCCACGATTCGCGCGCACTGCCAACCAAGGATCATCTGTGTAAGCCTTCCCAAGTTTTCCAAGTAAGGTTTCGTACCCATCGGTATCGGGGGTGAGCTCACTTGGGCTGGCCAACCCAATTTGCTCCATCGTGCCGAGGGGGTCTTGGACCTCCTGAGCGGGCTCCGTGACTTTTCGAACCTTGCGGGACCGAGCTGCATCCAATCTGGAGGGGGTGAGGCAGTCCGGAGAGGGGCGCGTACGCTTGCGCCGGAGGGCAACCCCGGCCACTACTCCATTGTCCCTCCCCCCAGATCCAGGGTGACCATGTTGAGTGAAACACCTGGAGAGCGGGTCCGCAATGTTGGTCTTTCCCGGTTCCCATACCCATTCAATCTCAAACTCCTGCAGGCGCTCGGCCCACCGAGCCCTCCGAGGACTAAGCCCAACCTGTTGACCCAAGAAGGTATTACACTTGTGATCCGTTACCACTGTCACTGGCTTCCCCAAAAGATAACATCTCCATTCCGTGAGAGCATACACCACAGCCAATAATTCCCGTTCCGTGGCACTGTAGTTCCTCTCGCTTGCTCCCAACTTCTTGCTAAAATAAGCACAAACCTTCCCATCTTGAAACAACACAGCTCCCACGCCGTAATCGCATGCGTCGCACACCACCTTGAATGGCCGACGTACATCCGGGAGTGTCAGGATAGGGGCTCTCACCAATGCTTCCTTGATTTTGGTGAATGCTTCCTGTTGCTCCTGTCCCCACTTCCAAGGTGCCTTTGCTCCAGAGAGAGCGGTCAATGGGGTTGCTAGGATACTATAGTTTTGGATGAATTTGCGAAAATAGTTAGACAACCCCAAAAACCTTCTAACTTCCGTTACGTTTGTGGGTGAAGGCCACTCTTGCACCACCTTGACTTTATCCATATCCACTTCCAATCCATTTGCACCAATAATGTGTCCCAAGTACTTCAATTGGTTCTCAAAGAAAGAACATTTAACAAGTTTTGCCAAGAGTTGATGTTCACGCAGACGGGTGAAAACTCTCTCCAACTGCCCCAAGTGTTCATCTTCCGTTTTGCGGTAAATGAGCACATCATCTAAATACACCACCACAAATCCTTCCCTTATAAAGTCATGAAAGACTTCATTCATCAACCTCTGAAATGTGGCGGGGGCATTTGTCAGACCAAAGGGGAGAACAAGAAATTCGTACAAACCAAAAGGGGTCCGAAAGGCAGTCTTTGGCACATCCTCCTTCCGAAGCCTGACCTGATGGTATCCAGATAGTAAGTCCAAGCTTGAAAACACTTTTGCTCCCTTAAGTTTATCTAACAGGTCATCAATTCTGGGTAGAGGGTATCTATCAGAGATAGTGATTTTGTTGAGGGGACGGTAATCTATAACCATCCGTAAACTTCCATCCTTCTTCCTAACGAACAAAACAGGTGAAGCAAAAGGGGAGCAACTTGGCCTGATCAATCCCAATTTCAACATCTCATCCACTGTTTTCTCGCACTCCGCAAGCTCACTTGGAGCTAGCCGGTACGCGGGCCTATTGGGAGGCCGATGTCCTTCCTCCAAATTTATTGTGTGAAATACTTCCCTTTCCGGAGGTAGCCCCGGGAGTTGCTTGGCAAACAAATCCTCATTAGCACGTAACAACTCCTTCAATGCCTGCGGTTTTCCTTCCAACATATCATTTATTTGTTGAGTGAAAGTCATACCGGTACCACTGGTGGGTTTTGTGACGACGGGCGTGTCGTCCACAGATTGGTCGGTATCCGCCAGGTCGACCCCACTTGAGGCGTCCTCCCCGGTGATGTCCACCAACTCAGCCTGGTCATTCACAAGCACAGTATACAAGCAAACTTTCCATACATCTTGCCCCTTCCATCCCCTTCCATTCCTGTCCTTCCTTCCCTCCTTCCTTTCTTTTGCTTGAAGACCCCAAACAAGTTTTGGCCCAACCGGCAAGGGTGAATCTGCTCGTGTTAAGGTAACCCACTTCCCATGATGTCTAAAGTGAGCAGCTTTCACACGAAAATCAATGGAGGCTCCCCTTGCTTCCATCCAATCCTGCCCCAAAATCATGTCTACCCCATCAATCATGGCAGGGCTTACAATGAAGTTATGACGGGAGCTTACACCGGGCTTAAGCGTAAATGACACATCGACCGTTCCTTTCGTATCAGACACACTTCCATCCGCAAGAGTCACTGAGATACTCGAGGGTTTATAGCGCACCCCAAGTCCTTGCAAAGTATCACTTTTAATAAAGGAATGAGACGCCCCACTGTCAAACAACACTGAAAGGATTTTCCCCTAACATTCGCAGGAAAGGTCATAGCGAGCGGAGAGTCAGTAGTAACACTTCCCATGGTGAGTGTGGGTCTTGGGGGAACCACACAACATATAAAAGAGAACGGGTATACACTAGTTTGACCATTCATGTCTACCGCCTGTCCCTTCCTTCCTGAACACACTTCCACAATCCTTCCTTGCATACGGTGAGCATAGAGACTCTTACTTTTCCAAGCTTTCCTTCCCACAATGAAACAACAAGTGAGGGACGGGTTGCACCTTTGTTCCCCTAAAAACTTGGAAATCTCAGATTCAGCCTTCCTAACATTTGGCACCACAAGGTTCACCCCTTCCTTTCCCAATTTGGAGGCCACAAGAGAGTGCAATTCATGCAAGCAAGTGGCATCCATGGCTTCAGAATTTACTTTTGAGGATTATGCCCCGGCCCTTTTCCCTTCCAATGTCCTCCCCGGCCACCACGGCCCTTCCACTGCCCACCTCGAGCTTGATTAGAGGGAAAAGGAGGAGGTGGGGGCAATTGACTGTCGCGCCTGCTCTTCCTTTGCAAGTAGTCCCGCTTGGCCTGACATTGCCATTGCTCGTGACCAAAGTTTTTGCAGAAGTAACACTGGCGCTCGGAGGGGACGCTAGTCCGAGAATCTAACTTCCCACCAACGCTGTGGCCGACGGCTCCAAGCACAGGCCCCTGGGTGAATCCCGGAAAGTGTGCCGGCGTGCTTATGGGAGTCCTCTTCACAGCGTTGAGAACCTTCCTTCCTTCCTGTCCCCTCAGCATCCCCCCTGACTTTAAGTTACTTTCATATTGCACCACATAAGTGCACAATACGTCGAGGTCTGAGAATCTGACACCAGTTTGTGGGTTTATCGTGCAAGCAACTCTAATATGAGCATTCAAGCCTTTGAGAAACATGTATATTTTATCATTTTCGCATATCTCATACTCAGTTTCAACGTCACTCAAGAGCGTTATGAACCTTTCGATATATTTTTCAACACTTTCATGGCCTTGATAGACATGATCAAGCTTTTGGCGTGCGGCCATAACAAGGTCGGTTGAGTCATAGCGGTTCCCCATAAAAGTCTTGAACTCCTCCCAAGTTGCTTCCATTTGATCCCCTTCCCGTTCCTTCCTTTTTAAGTGAGTTCCCCACACCTTTGTAGGTCGCTCCTCCATGCACTGGAGTGCGACTGCAACCCACTTGTCACGTGCCACATTCGAGATGTCAGCATAAGATTCTACTTTGCTAGCAAAGAACTGGAAACTCCCCCGTTTGCCCGTGAACATTGCGGGTGTAGGCACACGCACTACGTGATTTGAGGATGGCGTCCGCTGGGAAGCTCGTTCACCCTCCAAGGCCTCGATCCTTTTGAGTAGCTTAGCAATCAAAATTTGGGTTCTGTCTTTCTTCAAGGGTTTCTTCACTGGTGCAAGCTTGGTTTTCCGTTTGGGTGTGGGTTTAGGCGGTGGAGCTGGTTCCGTTTCAAACTCCTCTTGCATGAGATCGTCCACTTCGACACCCTCCTTTTCAAGCCCTTCCAACAATTCCTTTTCCATCAAAGGGATACCAGCGTACTTGCTTCCTTTCCTGACGGACGCCATACTCGCAAGGGACAATCCGATGGCAACCTTGCTTACGTCTCCCTTCGAACCGAGGCTCTAACCGCCTCGCCGATACCAATGAAACAAAGGGAGACGTGTATGCAAGTTTAATAATAAGAGATACTAGGGTTTAAGGAAGGGGTGACACCGCGAGACAGTAAACGTGACGCCGATTCCTCTTACAATACGCAGCTCCTCCTCACGCAGGCGATTCCGAGTCTCCAATAAACAATATGGCCAACGCCAATACAATATAATATGCAACAGATATATCCAGGCCCCAAAGATAAGTGTGTCTCTCGAAGTGTGTGTCCAACTTGTGGTGAACCCGGCTACATCGCCCTTCTATGTGATGCTCTCGCGAGCACCACGAGAAGGATGACGAGAGGGCATCCTTTTGGACATTTCATGAACATCCTATATTGTGAAGCTTCTCGTAGTACGACGTGCGTGAAGACACATGCGCACACATGCAGGCGTGCACGTAATTCGAAAGACCTGCACATAATTCGAAAGGCGAGCCGCATGAGGTACGCAGACGCGGCACCGCACGCGTCACCTCACTACAGGTGGGCCCAATAACCTATTGTTGTGTAGAAGAGCAAAATAGAGGAAACGTCGCTCGCCAGTTCCGTCCACGGAACGTTCTGTATCCCAGTGATTCACTCAATCACTGAACTCTTGGTTACAATCCAGTAACCACTTGTGTTTCCAGGTGTATCTTTGCCACCTGTTCGCAACCGTAAGTATCTGTCACTTACTCAAGCACTCACATCAGTTACGACGCCATCCTCGCAACTGACCACCGCTGCCCACCCGTGTACATACTACACTTATGCAGCTCGTACTGTCTCAACAGACAGAAAACAACAACCTCCGATATTCTCTCACGCAGCCCACATGCATAAGCATAGCATGATATCAGTGAGAGCAATACTCCGGCAGGTCTCAGACAGGTCCTTCAGCGATTCCCACTGAATAGGACTCCAGCCAACTTCGATAGAAAGCTCCAACTGTCTCCTTTTACATGGTGTTGTTTATTACCTGTTCGCAACCGTAAGTATCTGTCACTTACTCAAGCACTCACATCAGTTACGACGCCATCCTCGCAACTGACCACCTGTACGAGTCACGTACATTGCTCTCTATTAGTATCATACTTACACCAGTAACTAAACAACACAATGGCTTCCATCAATGTACAAGTTTTTATCCGGAGGTGTTCTTACCGCTGCCCACCCGTGTACATACTACACTTATGCAGCTCGCACTGTCTCAACAGACAACAAACAACAACCTACTGCACAGTACTGAGTGTTATTCAGTCTTTTCAACTAAATGGCACTCATTAACACTTATGAACTATCATTTACTAAACACAACCGATGCTCTAACCGGGCCTTACCGATATTCTCTCACGCAGCCCACATGCACAAGCATAGCATGATATCAGTGAGAGCAATACTCCGGCAGGTCTCAGACAGGTCCTTCAGCGATTCCCACTGAATAGGACTCCAGGCAACTTCGATAGAAAGCTCCAACTGTCTGAGGAACGAACTGCCGATCTGCCCTCCTAGCTTGATCGCGCGTTATGCACAATCACAGATCACCGCAGAAAGGTGTACTTTATCACCACACCCTAACTGTGTGAGGTACACTTGTCACACCCACGAAGTACGGACTTATGCTATATCTGTACACCTGTCCTACACGTGTACAGGCTCGATAGGATCTCTATCACAGTTCCTTGAACTTCATTGACTGAGACCTGTACTTGCATGATGGGCTATGAACCTCTACCTCCCATGGAGGGCACTCTCTCCAGGTCT